>CM035410.1:80477478-80509978 GCA_020310875.1 Ceratopteris richardii
AGATAGATGGATAGATAGATAGATAGATAGATAGATAGATAGATAGATAGATAGATAGATAGATTCATAGATTGATAGATTTATAGATAGATAGATAGATAGATAGATAGATAGATAGATAGATAGATAGATAGATAGATAGATAGATAGATAGATAGATAGATAGATAGATAGATAGATAGATAGATAGATAGATAGATAGATGGATAGATAGATAGATAGATAGATAGATAGATAGATAGATGGATAGATAGATAGATATATAGATAGATAGAAAGATAGAAAGATAGATATATAGATAGATAGATAGATAGATAGATAGATAGATGGACAGATAGATAGATGGACAGATAGATAGATGGACAGATAGATAGATGGACAGATAGATAGATGGACAGATAGATAGATGGATAGATAGATAGATAGACAGATAGATAGATAGATAGATATCTATATATATAGATAGATAGATGGATATATATATATATATATATATATATATATATATATATATATATATATATATATATATATATATATATATATATATATATATATAGATAGATAGATAGATAGATAGATAGATAGATAGATAGATAGATAGGTAGATAGATGGATAGATAGATATATGGATAGATAGATAGATAGATAGATACATAGATAGATAGATAGATAGATAGAAATATAGATAGAGAGATAGATGTGTTGATGTATGAAACATCACAAGAAATGAATTAATGTGATACTAGACAACCTCTATGGTCCCCATTAACTGATTGCCACTCAAAACTTTGAGAAATGATAGCCAAAACCAAGAACTTTACTTCTTCAGATTTTTCAATCACTGAAATGACATACCTCTAGTATTTTGCTGATTTCTCTTAGCACAAATATTATTTCTCCAAGATCTTTTTATGATGAAAGTAAAAGAGTACTGCTTTCAACAAGCTATTATTTGCAAGAAACGGATCTCTAGAACTCTAGTTATGGTCTTAACAAGATGACCATGTATAATTGCCAAAATTGGAAATTCTTCTTGTTATAGTAAAAAGCACCTATCTAAAAATGGAATTCGATGCATAGCATCAACTTGCAAGGAGAATTCGATGCTGTGCATCGACTTGGTGTGTTTTTAGCCAGTTTTTAGCAGGGATTCGATGCCAAGCATCGACTTCCCGCATAAAACCTTGACCTTTTAGATGCCAAAACAATAGATGATTCCATGTATACTTAGAACATCACTTATCCTCTAGAATTCAATGCCAGGCATCGAGTTGCTCCAACAAAGTTAGATTTGCAAACACTTCAGCACTGAATGAAATAGATAATTGAAAATATGACTTATCAGCAGAGATTCGATGCCAGGCATCGACTTGCTTGGAAAACTTGAAATTTTGAATTCATCACACAGTAGGCAAGCATGGAGATGATGGAGAGAGTCTCATACACAGAACTTTAACTATTTCTTCTCAAATCTATGGAAAAACTCAGAAGTTTTACAGGTGGATAGATAGATTGATAGATAGATGGATAGATACATGGATAGATAGATGGATATATAGATGGATAGATAGATAGATAGATAGTGTTGGAAGTGAGGTAGGCCCTTAGCTCATGTCATAGGTCCATGGTTCCATAGGTCCAGTATATATACAACATTGATTCTAGCAATCTTCCATATTGACAAAACATGAACATACCACAACTTAATCATAAAAATGATGAGATAAAGATAGAGAAAGAATAGACATCATGTGTCAGGTGTTACGTAAGCCAACGCTTACTCATAGTATCATATATACCAATGTTCAATGTACAATGTGGGAGCAAAACTCTCAACCACTCTACGTGATGAGAAATAGATGAATGAGTGAATGTACAATGTAACAAACATATTCAGATGTGTGGGCAGTAATCTGAATATACATGAGATGTGTGACCTTATAGGTTATAGAAGAGTGAATATGAGTGACTGAATGAGGAAGGATCAGTGTGAACGGAAATCCTCAAACTCATGTGAATACACCTTCTCAAACACCTCATAAAATATGCATAAAGCATATACGTACTGTTTCTCTTGTACCTATGCCGAATAGGACTCCTCTTGATATGAACGCCACAGCCTCCATAAACTTCAAGTAGTACCTGTGTGCATAAAGAGAATATGTACCTGAATACTTAACATAAGATGTGAATCTTATGTTAATCTCCATCTAATGTCTTTGAAGTAGCCCGACATCTTCTTGTAGAAGACAATCTTCAACCTAATATCTTCCTGTAGAAGATAATCTTCAAAATCATGTAGATGGTCCCATCCAATGTCTTTGAAGTAGCCAGACATCTTCTTGTAGAAGATAATCTTCAACCTAATATCTTCCTGTAGAAGACAATCTTCAAATACATCCTGTAGATGGGCGATCCTCACCATCAAGCTGCTAATGAACAAGTCTTCTTGCCATGAACAAGAGATGCCCTCCTCTCCATGAGGTAGAGTGTGAGCACACTCTTCATCTTCTCCAAGAAGAATCACCAAGAAGAACTCCATAGCTACTCCTCAACATGCTTCAAGTTAGCACCATGGCTGCCCCATGTGCTAGAAGAAACACCACCTCTACTGAGGTCCAAGCTTCCAAAGCTTGTGTTGATATTAGTGAAGGATACCTTGAAGTGACCCAATGGATTCTTATATAGTTTTAGATTAGCCTCCAAAAGCTCTAGTAAAGCACAAAGCTTCTACGATCGCTACAGCACAAGCAAATAAAGCATACGATCGCAATGAATCTGAAAAACACCGTCCGCTGTCCGTTTGTGCTTTTATGAAAAGCATGATAATTAATTGATGACAAAAAATCTTCGCGCGATGCTACGTCTCAGGGGATTCGAACTCGGGTCCCTACCTTGGAGGTCCTATGTGATAACCACAGCGCCCATGTTAATTAGTTACGCAAGGGGGTTAGTTTGAAACGTTTACATTCTGTTACGCTGCTCGCTGTCAGGTTCCAATAGGAGTGGAGAGTACTATAGATACTCATGATGTAGTCTTTGGACAAAATGGACCAATAGGAACATTGTTTTCCAACAACCCCCCTGCAATGGCATATTGGTACAAACTATCAAACTGTCACAATCTGCAAATTATCACAAGCTTCAAGCTTGTTCTTCTGATACCTCAGAAAAAGTCTTCTTCAAAACTGAAAATGACTTTCCTTCAAAAAATATGATCTTGCTGAATATGAACCATAATACTTGAGAAAATATGCAAACTAGATATCCAATAGTGTACACATCAAGCAATCACTGCTCAACAAATGTAGCATGTACTGTCTCCGAACCTGCTATCTCCTGTCTTCAAAAACCTGAAAACATACACTAGGATCCATATATTTGCATTTACCTTCCAAAAAGGTTTCTCAACGTACTTTTGCTGCGTCATGTAAATACACTAAACAAAATTAGGAACTGAATCCTGGAACCTGTGACTGTGAACTCACAACTTAGTGTATTATGAACACTGCTGGTTCATCTCTGACTGTACTATGAGTCAAAAAATCTATGATGTCATCATGTCTTCATCCTTTAAATCCTTCATACCTCTTTCCTTCAGAACTTGGTATAAACATATATGTGCGCACTTCTGAAATATACCTCTCTGAAATATCAAGCTTCTCTTCAATAGAAATCTGGAACCTTCTCCTGAACAGGAACATCCTAACAGGAACTTTCTCCAAACATTCTTCTTCTTCCTTCTTTTTACAAAGCTGGAACATAAAGAGAACCTGACAAAGGAAATATAGGAATACCTGAAATAGGAATACCTGTAGGTATGAATCTGCATTCTTTCACATATGGCTTGAAAATAAATCTTCATGTTTCATCACCCCCTGGATGACTTAACACTAGTATCCAGTATTCTTCAAATATATCAGACTTTATGAAATGTGGAACTTCTTCCTTCTTTCAATAAATCTGATCTTTAGTGATCAATACTTGTATCTGAAACAAAAGTTTTAGGATCCATATTTTTCTGTAACATAACAAGTATCTTCTTTTTCTCTGCAACACAAATCTGATAGAATCTGAATCTTTGACTTACTTCTTCCAATGCTAAGAACCTTATCAAACAAAGGATAGACAATTGAATCATAAATACTCAAGATCATACAAGATCTATCCAAGATCAATGATCTCTCCTGTGTAGAATCTGCTCTTATCAAACCTTCATGTCTGAATGTTTGATTTGCTACCTGAATGTCTCCAAGTGTCCATGCTTCTCAAAAAGTTGTAAAACTTTTCTTCAAACAAATCCTTTAAGGAATCTGAAATTCCTACTTGAACCATAAGTGGACAAACTTCTCACCTTGAGAACTCCAAAAGCTGCAAGTTGATACTTCATAACTTTCATATTTTACCCGGGTGAAATGTGATAGTACCTGCTTGATTTTCTTTTGGCTAACTCCACTTTTCAATCAAGTGATAGGATATGATGGAACACCTTTTTGAATACAAACATGTATCCAAAAGTCAAGACAATCACTGAAAGTAGATTCTTCAACTGATTGGTACATCAACAAGATTCTGAATTTTCTGAAGTTTCTGAAAATACTGAATATGAGGTAACCTTTTCCAAACATAAAACCTCAACGCAAGTCTTCAACATCTGCTACCAAAAACTCTTTTATCTTAAGAGAGTTAGATAAAGAAGAAATACACTTCTCTGCAACTTGTCATATACCAAGTAGCTCTGTATTGACACTCCAAGAATTCTTTGAGGGAACATATAAGCTGCCTGCTTAAAAGCTTCAACTAAAACATAACTCATACACATATGAGTGCTTTTGTTTCTCTCAATGCAATTCTTTGTCAAATCTACTAAATCATGACCAAGTGTAATGCAAAACAAGAAACTGCTTCTTCTTTAAACAAGATGTTCTCGTAGACTTGTCTTTGGGTGTAGAGGATAAAATAGGAAAAGTATATGGAAAATATGAGAGAAAAGGAAGTCTTACTTTTCTTTTGGAAATGATGGACTTTCTTTTTCTGCATCTTTCTTCCACCTGATGATGTCAACATCTTCAAACTTCTCTTCCATACCTTTTGTTCTCTTCATCTTGAAGTAGCAAACACTCTTGACTTCTTCAAATGACTTTTCTCTTCCTCTAATGTAAGAGTAAGAGATAAAACAAACATAGTATACAAATGGAAGTGAATATAGAATCATGTTTTATCATCTCCTCATATCAAAATTCTGCTTCAAATGTCTGAATCGACTAAATTCACCAATCGTTGTCTGAATGATGAATTGCCCTTCTAGAGTTACCTTCTCTAGATACATTTGTACCTTGATATCCAACCAACTTATAATAGAAAATTGGCTGAAAAAACTCATCTCATCTCTACACTTGTCTTCTTAGATGAACTTTCTTGCCATGAAAGAGATCTCTCAAAACTCTCTAGAAAAACCTCTAGATATCTGTTTCGATGTAGCCTTTAACTTTCAAATGATGAAAGCGTATAAAAGCAATCCTTGAATTTCTTCAAATCTCTTCATAACTGCTCTTCTAAGACATGACCTGCAAATGATAATCTGATAGTAGAAACTGATACCTATGATTTGATGTTGATCTGATTTCTTCATCTTCTCTAAACCATTGTTCTTCCTTGAATTTGAAGTAGTCTTCTCTTCATCAAGTCTGGGTCTTCAAACAATACTTTTGTAAAGTATTTGCATACTCTTCCAAAAAATATTCTGCTGCTAACAGATCATCAACTTCGTACTCCACACTGATGAATGTAACTGAAGTGTCTAATTCTCAAATCTCTACTCATCTAGATTAAGTGTGTATGTCAAATGTCAAATGTTAGAAGATGCTTTCAAATCATATGTTGTAAATCTGGAAGTCTAGGAACCTGGGATTATGAATGAGCCTTAATGCATTGATGCCAAAGATCTAAAGTTCTGTAACCAAAACCTTAGTGCTCTGATACCAAATGTTGGAAGTGAGGTAGGCCCTTAGCTCATGTCATAGGTCCATGGTTCCATAGGTCCAGTATATATACAACATTAATTCTAGCAATCTTCCATATTGACAAAACATGAACATACCACAACTTAATCATAAAAATGATGAGATAAAGATAGAGAAAGAATAGACATCATGTGTCAGGTGTTACGTAAGCCAGCGCTTACTCATAGTATCATATATACCAATGTTCAATGTACAATGTGGGAGCAAAACTCTCAACCACTCTATGTGATGAGAAATAGATGAATGAGTGAATGTACAATGTAACAAACATATTCAGATGTGTGGGCAGTAATCTGAATATACATGAGATGTGTGACCTTATAGGTTATAGAAGAGTGAATATGAGTGACTGAATGAGGAAGGATCAGTGTGAACGGAAATCCTCAAACTCATGTGAATACACCTTCTCAAACACCTCATAAAATATGCATAAAGCATATACGTACTGTTTCTCTTGTACCTATGCCGAATAGGACTCCTCTTGATATGAACGCCACAGCCTCCATAAACTTCAAGTAGTACCTGTGTGCATAAAGAGAATATGTACCTGAATACTTAACATAAGATGTGAATCTTATGTTAATCTCCATCTAATGTCTTTGAAGTAGCCCGACATCTTCTTGTAGAAGACAATCTTCAACCTAATATCTTCCTGTAGAAGATAATCTTCAAAATCATGTAGATGGTCCCATCCAATGTCTTTGAAGTAGCCAGACATCTTCTTGTAGAAGATAATCTTCAACCTAATATCTTCCTGTAGAAGACAATCTTCAAATACATCCTGTAGATGGGCGATCCTCACCATCAAGCTGCTAATGAACAAGTCTTCTTGCCATGAACAAGAGATGCCCTCCTCTCCATGAGGTAGAGTGTGAGCACACTCTTCATCTTCTCCAAGAAGAATCACCAAGAAGAACTCCATAGCTGCTCCTCAACATGCTTCAAGTTAGCACCATGGCTGCCCCATGTGCTAGAAGAAACACCACCTCTACTGAGGTCCAAGCTTCCAAAGCTTGTGTTGATATTAGTGAAGGATACCTTGAAGTGACCCAATGGATTCTTATATAGTTTTAGATTAGCCTCCAAAAGCTCTAGTAAAGCACAAAGCTTCTACGATCGCTACAGCACAAGCAAATAAAGCATACGATCGCAATGAATCTGAAAAACACCGTCCGCTGTCCGTTTGTGCTTTTATGAAAAGCATGATAATTAATTGATGACAAAAAATCTTCGCGCGATGCTACGTCTCAGGGGATTCGAACTCGGGTCCCTACCTTGGAGGTCCTATGTGATAACCACAGCGCCCACGTTAATTAGTTACGCAAGGGGGTTAGTTTGAAACGTTTACATTCTGTTACGCTGCTCGCTGTCAGGTTCCAATAGGAGTGGAGAGTACTATAGATACTCATGATGTAGTCTTTGGACAAAATGGACCAATAGGAACATTGTTTTCCAACAACCCCCCTGCAATGGCATATTGGTACAAACTATCAAACTGTCACAATCTGCAAATTATCACAAGCTTCAAGCTTGTTCTTCTGATACCTCAGAAAAAGTCTTCTTCAAAACTGAAAATGACTTTCCTTCAAAAAATATGATCTTGCTGAATATGAACCATAATACTTGAGAAAATATGCAAACTAGATATCCAATAGTGTACACATCAAGCAATCACTGCTCAACAAATGTAGCATGTACTGTCTCCGAACCTGCTATCTCCTGTCTTCAAAAACCTGAAAACATACACTAGGATCCATATATTTGCATTTACCTTCCAAAAAGGTTTCTCAACGTACTTTTGCTGCGTCATGTAAATACACTAAACAAAATTAGGAACTGAATCCTGGAACCTGTGACTGTGAACTCACAACTTAGTGTATTATGAACACTGCTGGTTCATCTCTGACTGTACTATGAGTCAAAAAATCTATGATGTCATCATGTCTTCATCCTTTAAATCCTTCATACCTCTTTCCTTCAGAACTTGGTATAAACATATATGTGCGCACTTCTGAAATATACCTCTCTGAAATATCAAGCTTCTCTTCAATAGAAATCTGGAACCTTCTCCTGAACAGGAACATCCTAACAGGAACTTTCTCCAAACATTCTTCTTTTCCTTCTTTTTACAAAGCTGGAACATAAAGAGAACCTGACAAAGGAAATATAGGAATACCTGAAATAGGAATACCTGTAGGTATGAATCTGCATTCTTTCACATATGGCTTGAAAATAAATCTTCATGTTTCATCACCCCCTGGATGACTTAACACTAGTATCCAGTATTCTTCAAATATATCAGACTTTATGAAATGTGGAACTTCTTCCTTCTTTCAATAAATCTGATCTTTAGTGATCAATACTTGTATCTGAAACAAAAGTTTTAGGATCCATATTTTTCTGTAACATAACAAGTATCTTCTTTTTCTCTGCAACACAAATCTGATAGAATCTGAATCTTTGACTTACTTCTTCCAATGCTAAGAACCTTATCAAACAAAGGATAGACAATTGAATCATAAATACTCAAGATCATACAAGATCTATCCAAGATCAATGATCTCTCCTGTGTAGAATCTGCTCTTATCAAACCTTCATGTCTGAATGTTTGATTTGCTACCTGAATGTCTCCAAGTGTCCATGCTTCTCAAAAAGTTGTAAAACTTTTCTTCAAACAAATCCTTTAAGGAATCTGAAATTCCTACTTGAACCATAAGTGGACAAACTTCTCACCTTGAGAACTCCAAAAGCTGCAAGTTGATACTTCATAACTTTCATATTTTACCCGGGTGAAATGTGATAGTACCTGCTTGATTTTCTTTTGGCTAACTCCACTTTTCAATCAAGTGATAGGATATGATGGAACACCTTTTTGAATACAAACATGTATCCAAAAGTCAAGACAATCACTGAAAGTAGATTCTTCAACTGATTGGTACATCAACAAGATTCTGAATTTTCTGAAGTTTCTGAAAATACTGAATATGAGGTAACCTTTTCCAAACATAAAACCTCAACGCAAGTCTTCAACATCTGCTACCAAAAACTCTTTTATCTTAAGAGAGTTAGATAAAGAAGAAATACACTTCTCTGCAACTTGTCATATACCAAGTAGCTCTGTATTGACACTCCAAGAATTCTTTGAGGGAACATATAAGCTGCCTGCTTAAAAGCTTCAACTAAAACATAACTCATACACATATGAGTGCTTTTGTTTCTCTCAATGCAATTCTTTGTCAAATCTACTAAATCATGACCAAGTGTAATGCAAAACAAGAAACTGCTTCTTCTTTAAACAAGATGTTCTCGTAGACTTGTCTTTGGGTGTAGAGGATAAAATAGGAAAAGTATATGGAAAATATGAGAGAAAAGGAAGTCTTACTTTTCTTTTGGAAATGATGGACTTTCTTTTTCTGCATCTTTCTTCCACCTGATGATGTCAACATCTTCAAACTTCTCTTCCATACCTTTTGTTCTCTTCATCTTGAAGTAGCAAACACTCTTGACTTCTTCAAATGACTTTTCTCTTCCTCTAATGTAAGAGTAAGAGATAAAACAAACATAGTATACAAATGGAAGTGAATATAGAATCATGTTTTATCATCTCCTCATATCAAAATTCTGCTTCAAATGTCTGAATCGACTAAATTCACCAATCGTTGTCTGAATGATGAATTGCCCTTCTAGAGTTACCTTCTCTAGATACATTTGTACCTTGATATCCAACCAACTTATAATAGAAAATTGGCTGAAAAAACTCATCTCATCTCTACACTTGTCTTCTTAGATGAACTTTCTTGCCATGAAAGAGATCTCTCAAAACTCTCTAGAAAAACCTCTAGATATCTGTTTCGATGTAGCCTTTAACTTTCAAATGATGAAAGCGTATAAAAGCAATCCTTGAATTTCTTCAAATCTCTTCATAACTGCTCTTCTAAGACATGACCTGCAAATGATAATCTGATAGTAGAAACTGATACCTATGATTTGATGTTGATCTGATTTCTTCATCTTCTCTAAACCATTGTTCTTCCTTGAATTTGAAGTAGTCTTCTCTTCATCAAGTCTGGGTCTTCAAACAATACTTTTGTAAAGTATTTGCATACTCTTCCAAAAAATATTCTGCTGCTAACAGATCATCAACTTCGTACTCCACACTGATGAATGTAACTGAAGTGTCTAATTCTCAAATCTCTACTCATCTAGATTAAGTGTGTATGTCAAATGTCAAATGTTAGAAGATGCTTTCAAATCATATGTTGTAAATCTGGAAGTCTAGGAACCTGGGATTATGAATGAGCCTTAATGCATTGATGCCAAAGATCTAAAGTTCTGTAACCAAAACCTTAGTGCTCTGATACCAAATGTTGGAAGTGAGGTAGGCCCTTAGCTCATGTCATAGGTCCATGGTTCCATAGGTCCAGTATATATACAACATTAATTCTAGCAATCTTCCATATTGACAAAACATGAACATACCACAACTTAATCATAAAAATGATGAGATAAAGATAGAGAAAGAATAGACATCATGTGTCAGGTGTTACGTAAGCCAGCGCTTACTCATAGTATCATATATACCAATGTTCAATGTACAATGTGGGAGCAAAACTCTCAACCACTCTATGTGATGAGAAATAGATGAATGAGTGAATGTACAATGTAACAAACATATTCAGATGTGTGGGCAGTAATCTGAATATACATGAGATGTGTGACCTTATAGGTTATAGAAGAGTGAATATGAGTGACTGAATGAGGAAGGATCAGTGTGAACGGAAATCCTCAAACTCATGTGAATACACCTTCTCAAACACCTCATAAAATATGCATAAAGCATATACGTACTGTTTCTCTTGTACCTATGCCGAATAGGACTCCTCTTGATATGAACGCCACAGCCTCCATAAACTTCAAGTAGTACCTGTGTGCATAAAGAGAATATGTACCTGAATACTTAACATAAGATGTGAATCTTATGTTAATCTCCATCTAATGTCTTTGAAGTAGCCCGACATCTTCTTGTAGAAGACAATCTTCAACCTAATATCTTCCTGTAGAAGATAATCTTCAAAATCATGTAGATGGTCCCATCCAATGTCTTTGAAGTAGCCAGACATCTTCTTGTAGAAGATAATCTTCAACCTAATATCTTCCTGTAGAAGACAATCTTCAAATACATCCTGTAGATGGGCGATCCTCACCATCAAGCTGCTAATGAACAAGTCTTCTTGCCATGAACAAGAGATGCCCTCCTCTCCATGAGGTAGAGTGTGAGCACACTCTTCATCTTCTCCAAGAAGAATCACCAAGAAGAACTCCATAGCTGCTCCTCAACATGCTTCAAGTTAGCACCATGGCTGCCCCATGTGCTAGAAGAAACACCACCTCTACTGAGGTCCAAGCTTCCAAAGCTTGTGTTGATATTAGTGAAGGATACCTTGAAGTGACCCAATGGATTCTTATATAGTTTTAGATTAGCCTCTAAAAGCTCTAGTAAAGCACAAAGCTTCTACGATCGCTACAGCACAAGCAAATAAAGCATACGATCGCAATGAATCTGAAAAACACCGTCCGCTGTCCGTTTGTGCTTTTATGAAAAGCATGAGAATTAATTGATGACAAAAAATCTTCGCGCGATGCTACGTCTCAGGGGATTCGAACTCGGGTCCCTACCTTGGAGGTCCTATGTGATAACCACAGCGCCCACGTTAATTAGTTACGCAAGGGGGTTAGTTTGAAACGTTTACATTCTGTTACGCTGCTCGCTGTCAGGTTCCAATAGGAGTGGAGAGTACTATAGATACTCATGATGTAGTCTTTGGACAAAATGGACCAATAGGAACATTGTTTTCCAACAACCCCCCTGCAATGGCATATTGGTACAAACTATCAAACTGTCACAATCTGCAAATTATCACAAGCTTCAAGCTTGTTCTTCTGATACCTCAGAAAAAGTCTTCTTCAAAACTGAAAATGACTTTCCTTCAAAAAATATGATCTTGCTGAATATGAACCATAATACTTGAGAAAATATGCAAACTAGATATCCAATAGTGTACACATCAAGCAATCACTGCTCAACAAATGTAGCATGTACTGTCTCCGAACCTGCTATCTCCTGTCTTCAAAAACCTGAAAACATACACTAGGATCCATATATTTGCATTTACCTTCCAAAAAGGTTTCTCAACGTACTTTTGCTGCGTCATGTAAATACACTAAACAAAATTAGGAACTGAATCCTGGAACCTGTGACTGTGAACTCACAACTTAGTGTATTATGAACACTGCTGGTTCATCTCTGACTGTACTATGAGTCAAAAAATCTATGATGTCATCATGTCTTCATCCTTTAAATCCTTCATACCTCTTTCCTTCAGAACTTGGTATAAACATATATGTGCGCACTTCTGAAATATACCTCTCTGAAATATCAAGCTTCTCTTCAATAGAAATTTGGAACCTTCTCCTGAACAGGAACATCCTAACAGGAACTTTCTCCAAACATTCTTCTTTCTTCCTTCTTTTTACAAAGCTGGAACATAAAGAGAACCTGACAAAGGAAATATAGGAATACCTGAAATAGGAATACCTGTAGGTATGAATCTGCATTCTTTCACATATGGCTTGAAAATAAATCTTCATGTTTCATCACCCCCTGGATGACTTAACACTAGTATCCAGTATTCTTCAAATATATCAGACTTTATGAAATGTGGAACTTCTTCCTTCTTTCAATAAATCTGATCTTTAGTGATCAATACTTGTATCTGAAACAAAAGTTTTAGGATCCATATTTTTCTGTAACATAACAAGTATCTTCTTTTTCTCTGCAACACAAATCTGATAGAATCTGAATCTTTGACTTACTTCTTCCAATGCTAAGAACCTTATCAAACAAAGGATAGACAATTGAATCATAAATACTCAAGATCATACAAGATCTATCCAAGATCAATGATCTCTCCTGTGTAGAATCTGCTCTTATCAAACCTTCATGTCTGAATGTTTGATTTGCTACCTGAATGTCTCCAAGTGTCCATGCTTCTCAAAAAGTTGTAAAACTTTTCTTCAAACAAATCCTTTAAGGAAACTGAAATTCCTACTTGAACCATAAGTGGACAAACTTCTCACCTTGAGAACTCCAAAAGCTGCAAGTTGATACTTCATAACTTTCATATTTTACCCGGGTGAAATGTGATAGTACCTGCTTGATTTTCTTTTGGCTAACTCCACTTTTCAATCAAGTGATAGGATATGATGGAACACCTTTTTGAATACAAACATGTATCCAAAAGTCAAGACAATCACTGAAAGTAGATTCTTCAACTGATTGGTACATCAACAAGATTCTGAATTTTCTGAAGTTTCTGAAAATACTGAATATGAGGTAACCTTTTCCAAACATAAAACCTCAACGCAAGTCTTCAACATCTGCTACCAAAAACTCTTTTATCTTAAGAGAGTTAGATAAAGAAGAAATACACTTCTCTGCAACTTGTCATATACCAAGTAGCTCTGTATTGACACTCCAAGAATTCTTTGAGGGAACATATAAGCTGCCTGCTTAAAAGCTTCAACTAAAACATAACTCATACACATATGAGTGCTTTTGTTTCTCTCAATGCAATTCTTTGTCAAATCTACTAAATCATGACCAAGTGTAATGCAAAACAAGAAACTGCTTCTTCTTTAAACAAGATGTTCTCGTAGACTTGTCTTTGGGTGTAGAGGATAAAATAGGAAAAGTATATGGAAAATATGAGAGAAAAGGAAGTCTTACTTTTCTTTTGGAAATGATGGACTTTCTTTTTCTGCATCTTTCTTCCACCTGATGATGTCAACATCTTCAAACTTCTCTTCCATACCTTTTGTTCTCTTCATCTTGAAGTAGCAAACACTCTTGACTTCTTCAAATGACTTTTCTCTTCCTCTAATGTAAGAGTAAGAGATAAAACAAACATAGTATACAAATGGAAGTGAATATAGAATCATGTTTTATCATCTCCTCATATCAAAATTCTGCTTCAAATGTCTGAATCGACTAAATTCACCAATCGTTGTCTGAATGATGAATTGCCCTTCTAGAGTTACCTTCTCTAGATACATTTGTACCTTGATATCCAACCAACTTATAATAGAAAATTGGCTGAAAAAACTCATCTCATCTCTACACTTGTCTTCTTAGATGAACTTTCTTGCCATGAAAGAGATCTCTCAAAACTCTCTAGAAAAACCTCTAGATATCTGTTTCGATGTAGCCTTTAACTTTCAAATGATGAAAGCGTATAAAAGCAATCCTTGAATTTCTTCAAATCTCTTCATAACTGCTCTTCTAAGACATGACCTGCAAATGATAATCTGATAGTAGAAACTGATACCTATGATTTGATGTTGATCTGATTTCTTCATCTTCTCTAAACCATTGTTCTTCCTTGAATTTGAAGTAGTCTTCTCTTCATCAAGTCTGGGTCTTCAAACAATACTTTTGTAAAGTATTTGCATACTCTTCCAAAAAATATTCTGCTGCTAACAGATCATCAACTTCGTACTCCACACTGATGAATGTAACTGAAGTGTCTAATTCTCAAATCTCTACTCATCTAGATTAAGTGTGTATGTCAAATGTCAAATGTTAGAAGATGCTTTCAAATCATATGTTGTAAATCTGGAAGTCTAGGAACCTGGGATTATGAATGAGCCTTAATGCATTGATGCCAAAGATCTAAAGTTCTGTAACCAAAACCTTAGTGCTCTGATACCAAATGTTGGAAGTGAGGTAGGCCCTTAGCTCATGTCATAGGTCCATGGTTCCATAGGTCCAGTATATATACAACATTAATTCTAGCAATCTTCCATATTGACAAAACATGAACATACCACAACTTAATCATAAAAATGATGAGATAAAGATAGAGAAAGAATAGACATCATGTGTCAGGTGTTACGTAAGCCAGCGCTTACTCATAGTATCATATATACCAATGTTCAATGTACAATGTGGGAGCAAAACTCTCAACCACTCTATGTGATGAGAAATAGATGAATGAGTGAATGTACAATGTAACAAACATATTCAGATGTGTGGGCAGTAATCTGAATATACATGAGATGTGTGACCTTATAGGTTATAGAAGAGTGAATATGAGTGACTGAATGAGGAAGGATCAGTGTGAACGGAAATCCTCAAACTCATGTGAATACACCTTCTCAAACACCTCATAAAATATGCATAAAGCATATACGTACTGTTTCTCTTGTACCTATGCCGAATAGGACTCCTCTTGATATGAACGCCACAGCCTCCATAAACTTCAAGTAGTACCTGTGTGCATAAAGAGAATATGTACCTGAATACTTAACATAAGATGTGAATCTTATGTTAATCTCCATCTAATGTCTTTGAAGTAGCCCGACATCTTCTTGTAGAAGACAATCTTCAACCTAATATCTTCCTGTAGAAGATAATCTTCAAAATCATGTAGATGGTCCCATCCAATGTCTTTGAAGTAGCCAGACATCTTCTTGTAGAAGATAATCTTCAACCTAATATCTTCCTGTAGAAGACAATCTTCAAATACATCCTGTAGATGGGCGATCCTCACCATCAAGCTGCTAATGAACAAGTCTTCTTGCCATGAACAAGAGATGCCCTCCTCTCCATGAGGTAGAGTGTGAGCACACTCTTCATCTTCTCCAAGAAGAATCACTAAGAAGAACTCCATAGCTGCTCCTCAACATGCTTCAAGTTAGCACCATGGCTGCCCCATGTGCTAGAAGAAACACCACCTCTACTGAGGTCCAAGCTTCCAAAGCTTGTGTTGATATTAGTGAAGGATACCTTGAAGTGACCCAATGGATTCTTATATAGTTTTAGATTAGCCTCCAAAAGCTCTAGTAAAGCACAAAGCTTCTACGATCGCTACAGCACAAGCAAATAAAGCATACGATCGCAATGAATCTGAAAAACACCGTCCGCTGTCCGTTTGTGCTTTTATGAAAAGCATGATAATTAATTGATGACAAAAAATCTTCGCGCGATGCTACGTCTCAGGGGATTCGAACTCGGGTCCCTACCTTGGAGGTCCTATGTGATAACCACAGCGCCCACGTTAATTAGTTACGCAAGGGGGTTAGTTTGAAACGTTTACATTCTGTTACGCTGCTCGCTGTCAGGTTCCAATAGGAGTGGAGAGTACTATAGATACTCATGATGTAGTCTTTGGACAAAATGGACCAATAGGAACATTGTTTTCCAACAACCCCCCTGCAATGGCATATTGGTACAAACTATCAAACTGTCACAATCTGCAAATTATCACAAGCTTCAAGCTTGTTCTTCTGATACCTCAGAAAAAGTCTTCTTCAAAACTGAAAATGACTTTCCTTCAAAAAATATGATCTTGCTGAATATGAACCATAATACTTGAGAAAATATGCAAACTAGATATCCAATAGTGTACACATCAAGCAATCACTGCTCAACAAATGTAGCATGTACTGTCTCCGAACCTGCTATCTCCTGTCTTCAAAAACCTGAAAACATACACTAGGATCCATATATTTGCATTTACCTTCCAAAAAGGTTTCTCAACGTACTTTTGCTGCGTCATGTAAATACACTAAACAAAATTAGGAACTGAATCCTGGAACCTGTGACTGTGAACTCACAACTTAGTGTATTATGAACACTGCTGGTTCATCTCTGACTGTACTATGAGTCAAAAAATCTATGATGTCATCATGTCTTCATCATTTAAATCCTTCATACCTCTTTCCTTCAGAACTTGGTATAAACATATATGTGCGCACTTCTGAAATATACCTCTCTGAAATATCAAGCTTCTCTTCAATAGAAATCTGGAACCTTCTCCTGAACAGGAACATCCTAACAGGAACTTTCTCCAAACATTCTTCTTTCTTCCTTCTTTTTACAAAGCTGGAACATAAAGAGAACCTGACAAAGGAAATATAGGAATACCTGAAATAGGAATACCTGTAGGTATGAATCTGCATTCTTTCACATATGGCTTGAAAATAAATCTTCATGTTTCATCACCCCCTGGATGACTTAACACTAGTATCCAGTATTCTTCAAATATATCAGACTTTATGAAATGTAGAACTTCTTCCTTCTTTCAATAAATCTGATCTTTAGTGATCAATACTTGTATCTGAAACAAAAGTTTTAGGATCCATATTTTTCTGTAACATAACAAGTATCTTCTTTTTCTCTGCAACACAAATCTGATAGAATCTGAATCTTTGACTTACTTCTTCCAATGCTAAGAACCTTATCAAACAAAGGATAGACAATTGAATCATAAATACTCAAGATCATACAAGATCTATCCAAGATCAATGATCTCTCCTGTGTAGAATCTGCTCTTATCAAACCTTCATGTCTGAATGTTTGATTTGCTACCTGAATGTCTCCAAGTGTCCATGCTTCTCAAAAAGTTGTAAAACTTTTCTTCAAACAAATCCTTTAAGGAATCTGAAATTCCTACTTAAACCATAAGTGGACAAACTTCTCACTTTGAGAACTCCAAAAGCTGCAAGTTGATACTTCATAACTTTCATATTTTACCCGGGTGAAATGTGATAGTACCTGCTTGATTTTCTTTTGGCTAACTCCACTTTTCAATCAAGTGATAGGATATGATGGAAAACCTTTTTGAATACAAACATGTATCCAAAAGTCAAGACAATCACTGAAAGTAGATTCTTCAACTGATTGGTACATCAACAAGATTCTGAATTTTCTGAAGTTTCTGAAAATACTGAATATGAGGTAACCTTTTCCAAACATAAAACCTCAACGCAAGTCTTCAACATCTGCTACCAAAAACTCTTTTATCTTAAGAGAGTTAGATAAAGAAGAAATACACTTCTCTGCAACTTGTCATATACCAAGTAGCTCTGTATTGACACTCCAAGAATTCTTTGAGGGAACATATAAGCTGCCTGCTTAAAAGCTTCAACTAAAACATAACTCATACACATATGAGTGCTTTTGTTTCTCTCAATGCAATTCTTTGTCAAATCTACTAAATCATGACCAAGTGTAATGCAAAACAAGAAACTGCTTCTTCTTTAAACAAGATGTTCTCGTAGACTTGTCTTTGGGTGTAGAGGATAAAATAGGAAAAGTATATGGAAAATATGAGAGAAAAGGAAGTCTTACTTTTCTTTTGGAAATGATGGACTTTCTTTTTCTGCATCTTTCTTCCACCTGATGATGTCAACATCTTCAAACTTCTCTTCCATACCTTTTGTTCTCTTCATCTTGAAGTAGCAAACACTCTTGACTTCTTCAAATGACTTTTCTCTTCCTCTAATGTAAGAGTAAGAGATAAAACAAACATAGTATACAAATGGAAGTGAATATAGAATCATGTTTTATCATCTCCTCATATCAAAATTCTGCTTCAAATGTCTGAATCGACTAAATTCACCAATCGTTGTCTGAATGATGAATTGCCCTTCTAGAGTTACCTTCTCTAGATACATTTGTACCTTGATATCCAACCAACTTATAATAGAAAATTGGCTGAAAAAACTCATCTCATCTCTACACTTGTCTTCTTAGATGAACTTTCTTGCCATGAAAGAGATCTCTCAAAACTCTCTAGAAAAACCTCTAGATATCTGTTTCGATGTAGCCTTTAACTTTCAAATGATGAAAGCGTATAAAAGCAATCCTTGAATTTCTTCAAATCTCTTCATAACTGCTCTTCTAAGACATGACCTGCAAATGATAATCTGATAGTAGAAACTGATACCTATGATTTGATGTTGATCTGATTTCTTCATCTTCTCTAAACCATTGTTCTTCCTTGAATTTGAAGTAGTCTTCTCTTCATCAAGTCTGGGTCTTCAAACAATACTTTTGTAAAGTATTTGCATACTCTTCCAAAAAATATTCTGCTGCTAACAGATCATCAACTTCGTACTCCACACTGATGAATGTAACTGAAGTGTCTAATTCTCAAATCTCTACTCATCTAGATTAAGTGTGTATGTCAAATGTCAAATGTTAGAAGATGCTTTCAAATCATATGTTGTAAATCTGGAAGTCTAGGAACCTGGGATTATGAATGAGCCTTAATGCATTGATGCCAAAGATCTAAAGTTCTGTAACCAAAACCTTAGTGCTCTGATACCAAATGTTGGAAGTGAGGTAGGCCCTTAGCTCATGTCATAGGTCCATGGTTCCATAGGTCCAGTATATATACAACATTAATTCTAGCAATCTTCCATATTGACAAAACATGAACATACCACAACTTAATCATAAAAATGATGAGATAAAGATAGAGAAAGAATAGACATCATGTGTCAGGTGTTACGTAAGCCAGCGCTTACTCATAGTATCATATATACCAATGTTCAATGTACAATGTGGGAGCAAAACTCTCAACCACTCTATGTGATGAGAAATAGATGAATGAGTGAATGTACAATGTAACAAACATATTCAGATGTGTGGGCAGTAATCTGAATATACATGAGATGTGTGACCTTATAGGTTATAGAAGAGTGAATATGAGTGACTGAATGAAGAAGGATCAGTGTGAACGGAAATCCTCAAACTCATGTGAATACACCTTCTCAAACACCTCATAAAATATGCATAAAGCATATACGTACTGTTTCTCTTGTACCTATGCCGAATAGGACTCCTCTTGATATGAACGCCACAGCCTCCATAAACTTCAAGTAGTACCTGTGTGCATAAAGAGAATATGTACCTGAATACTTAACATAAGATGTGAATCTTATGTTAATCTCCATCTAATGTCTTTGAAGTAGCCCGACATCTTCTTGTAGAAGACAATCTTCAACCTAATATCTTCCTGTAGAAGATAATCTTCAAAATCATGTAGATGGTCCCATCCAATGTCTTTGAAGTAGCCAGACATCTTCTTGTAGAAGATAATCTTCAACCTAATATCTTCCTGTAGAAGACAATCTTCAAATACATCCTGTAGATGGGCGATCCTCACCATCAAGCTGCTAATGAACAAGTCTTCTTGCCATGAACAAGAGATGCCCTCCTCTCCATGAGGTAGAGTGTGAGCACACTCTTCATCTTCTCCAAGAAGAATCACCAAGAAGAACTCCATAGCTACTCCTCAACATGCTTCAAGTTAGCACCATGGCTGCCCCATGTGCTAGAAGAAACACCACCTCTACTGAGGTCCAAGCTTCCAAAGCTTGTGTTGATATTAGTGAAGGATACCTTGAAGTGACCCAATGGATTCTTATATAGTTTTAGATTAGCCTCCAAAAGCTCTAGTAAAGCACAAAGCTTCTACGATCGCTACAGCACAAGCAAATAAAGCATACGATCGCAATGAATCTGAAAAACACCGTCCGCTGTCCGTTTGTGCTTTTATGAAAAGCATGATAATTAATTGATGACAAAAAATCTTCGCGCGATGCTACGTCTCAGGGGATTCGAACTCGGGTCCCTACCTTGGAGGTCCTATGTGATAACCACAGCGCCCACGTTAATTAGTTACGCAAGGGGGTTAGTTTGAAACGTTTACATTCTGTTACGCTGCTCGCTGTCAGGTTCCAATAGGAGTGGAGAGTACTATAGATACTCATGATGTAGTCTTTGGACAAAATGGACCAATAGGAACATTGTTTTCCAACAACCCCCCTGCAATGGCATATTGGTATAAACTATCAAACTGTCACAATCTGCAAATTATCACAAGCTTCAAGCTTGTTCTTCTGATACCTCAGAAAAAGTCTTCTTCAAAACTGAAAATGACTTTCCTTCAAAAAATATGATCTTGCTGAATATGAACCATAATACTTGAGAAAATATGCAAACTAGATATCCAATAGTGTACACATCAAGCAATCACTGCTCAACAAATGTAGCATGTACTGTCTCCGAACCTGCTATCTCCTGTCTTCAAAAACCTGAAAACATACACTAGGATCCATATATTTGCATTTACCTTCCAAAAAGGTTTCTCAACGTACTTTTGCTGCGTCATGTAAATACACTAAACAAAATTAGGAACTGAATCCTGGAACCTGTGACTGTGAACTCACAACTTAGTGTATTATGAACACTGCTGGTTCATCTCTGACTGTACTATGAGTCAAAAAATCTATGATGTCATCATGTCTTCATCCTTTAAATCCTTCATACCTCTTTCCTTCAGAACTTGGTATAAACATATATGTGCGCACTTCTGAAATATACCTCTCTGAAATATCAAGCTTCTCTTCAATAGAAATCTGGAACCTTCTCCTGAACAGGAACATCCTAACAGGAACTTTCTCCAAACATTCTTCTTTCTTCCTTCTTTTTACAAAGCTGGAACATAAAGAGAACCTGACAAAGGAAATATAGGAATACCTGTAGGTATGAATCTGCATTCTTTCACATATGGCTTGAAAATAAATCTTCATGTTTCATCACCCCCTGGATGACTTAACACTAGTATCCAGTATTCTTCAAATATATCAGACTTTATGAAATGTGGAACTTCTTCCTTCTTTCAATAAATCTGATCTTTAGTGATCAATACTTGTATCTGAAACAAAAGTTTTAGGATCCATATTTTTCTGTAACATAACAAGTATCTTCTTTTTCTCTGCAACACAAATCTGATAGAATCTGAATCTTTGACTTACTTCTTCCAATGCTAAGAACCTTATCAAACAAAGGATAGACAATTGAATCATAAATACTCAAGATCATACAAGATCTATCCAAGATCAATGATCTCTCCTGTGTAGAATCTGCTCTTATCAAACCTTCATGTCTGAATGTTTGATTTGCTACCTGAATGTCTCCAAGTGTCCATGCTTCTCAAAAAGTTGTAAAACTTTTCTTCAAACAAATCCTTTAAGGAATCTGAAATTCCTACTTGAACCATAAGTGGACAAACTTCTCACCTTGAGAACTCCAAAAGCTGCAAGTTGATACTTCATAACTTTCATATTTTACCCGGGTGAAATGTGATAGTACCTGCTTGATTTTCTTTTGGCTAACTCCACTTTTCAATCAAGTGATAGGATATGATGGAACACCTTTCTGAATACAAACATGTATCCAAAAGTCAAGACAATCACTGAAAGTAGATTCTTCAACTGATTGGTACATCAACAAGATTCTGAATTTTCTGAAGTTTCTGAAAATACTGAATATGAGGTAACCTTTTCCAAACATAAAACCTCAACGCAAGTCTTCAACATCTGCTACCAAAAACTCTTTTATCTTAAGAGAGTTAGATAAAGAAGAAATACACTTCTCTGCAACTTGTCATATACCAAGTAGCTCTGTATTGACACTCCAAGAATTCTTTGAGGGAACATATAAGCTGCCTGCTTAAAAGCTTCAACTAAAACATAACTCATACACATATGAGTGCTTTTGTTTCTCTCAATGCAATTCTTTGTCAAATCTACTAAATCATGACCAAGTGTAATGCAAAACAAGAAACTGCTTCTTCTTTAAACAAGATGTTCTCGTAGACTTGTCTTTGGGTGTAGAGGATAAAATAGGAAAAGTATATGGAAAATATGAGAGAAAAGGAAGTCTTACTTTTCTTTTGGAAATGATGGACTTTCTTTTTCTGCATCTTTCTTCCACCTGATGATGTCAACATCTTCAAACTTCTCTTCCATACCTTTTGTTCTCTTCATCTTGAAGTAGCAAACACTCTTGACTTCTTCAAATGACTTTTCTCTTCCTCTAATGTAAGAGTAAGAGATAAAACAAACATAGTATACAAATGGAAGTGAATATAGAATCATGTTTTATCATCTCCTCATATCAAAATTCTGCTTCAAATGTCTGAATCGACTAAATTCACCAATCGTTGTCTGAATGATGAATTGCCCTTCTAGAGTTACCTTCTCTAGATACATTTGTACCTTGATATCCAACCAACTTATAATAGAAAATTGGCTGAAAAAACTCATCTCATCTCTGCACTTGTCTTCTTAGATGAAATTTCTTGCCATGTGTTGCAGAGCTAAAGAGCGCACAAAGCAGAGAAAAAGACGGGCCCCAAAATTTTTCCGATTTGGACCACATATTTTTGTAACATATTCATTTTTGTAATATATTTCCCTTTGTAAAGGCACTAGAGGAGTCCTCTAGATGCATTCCCACAGAAGAATAGAAGCTTACCCATGTAAAATAGTAGGAAATTAGCTTTTAGTGAATAAAGTGCCGGTCACTTGTGTGAAAGGACCATTTTTAGGGCACTAGTATATAAGTCAAATGTGACTCTTTGTAAAAGACTTTTTGCCATTGTGAGAAGGGAGAGCACAGAAATTCGAATTTGTGTCTTCTTCTCTCTTCATCTTCTTCTTCGTGATCTTGTATGCATGTGTAGTGCTTGGAAAGAGTGCTTGTGAGTGTGGTCTATCCTTGAGAGTGTTTCTTTGCTGCAGGAAAGGTGTGTGCGAGGTGTAGGAAGTGCTGAAGCGTAGGAAAGTATTTTCGCGATTCAGTATTTCTGTCATAACTTGAAGTAGGAGCGTCGGAATTGAGCGAAACTACTGCCATTGGATGCGTCTTCTCGAGAGCTTCGAAACGCATATGCTATTTGCTATGTTTGGAGCTCTGAGCTAGGAGAAAAGTCCAAAATACTGACGGCTGCTGCACCAAGTATCGTTTCGTCTTGACCTACAGTTAAAGCTTGTTAGGATAAGTAATTACCTCATTTTCATTCTTGAGTACCTTATGTGCATTGACCATTATGTGATTGCATGTCTTCATACACTCGGCTAGGTTTGCATACTCTTTGGATTGATAATTAAAAGCGTGTATCCCCACTATATGCACTTGTGAGGGGATTGAGGTATAGTCTCTTTCTCCGCAAGTCCCTAAGTCGAAGCTTAGGTCAACACACTTTTTGGCGCCGTTGCCGGGGAGTGACGAATCAAACCGAGGCATTCGTGTGATGGTAAGTAGCTTTTTGCATTGAAGAACGTGGAGGAGCGGAAATCTTCTCTTCTTTGGTAAGTCAATTTCAGCCGCACTTGCTACTTCTCATTCTTGGAGTGTGTGTAGTGAGTTGATAGATTAGGAAAGGGAGTAGAAGAAGTAGAGTAGGAGTGAGTGGAGAGTAGAGTAGGCTTTAGTGTTGTTCAAAAATTTTCCTTTTTTTTTAAGCTAGGAATTTCCAAGTATAAAAGCCAAAAAAATTTCATGTTTCAATTCACTTGTTGAACAAGTATCGTGGAGAGAGCAGTCGGGTATCGTGTGAGTTGCAGCGATCGTGGCGAGGAAAACAAGCAATAGGGAAGAGTTCAGTGCAAGGGAGTTTGACCAAGAGATCATAAGTGATACCAAGGTAAACTAAACCATCTGTTTGCTCAAAATTTCCAGTATTTCAACCTAGGAAAGAAAAAAAAAAACGATCTGCGCTGAGTGTCGTTTGGGTTTTCAGGGGGCTAAAAGTTGTTTGTTGAATGATACAGTGGGTGAGGGTAAGAGAGAAGAGCTAAGTGAGCAAGGGGGAAACATCAAATCTCAAAAAAAACATTAGCAAAAATTTGAAATTGGGTCAAGTATCGTCTTTGCTCCCACGGTTGAAGATCGCGATACTTGTCAAGTATCGTGGACTCCTGTGGTCGAGTATCGCGATATTTCCCAAATATCGGTATCGTTTCGATCAGAGATCGTTTGAGCCCAAAGATCGTGTATCGTTGGCTCAAGTATCGTGTTCCAGAGATCGCGATACTTGCCAAAGATCGTCGATCGTTGAGGTCAAAGATCGGTATCGTTTCGGTGAGATATCGTTTGGCCAAGTATCGGTATCGTCTGGTTTTCAGCGATCGCGATACCTAACAAGTATCGTGTATCGTTGCGGTCAGCGATCGTTTTGCCAAAGATCGTTACGGGAGAGATCGTGTATCGTCAGGACAATAGAGATCGCGATACCGACCACAGGTCGTGTATCGTCAGTGGCAAGTATCGTCTTATTGAAATATCGTGTATCGTTGCCGCCAGCGATCGTTTGGCCAAAGATCGTCGATCGTTTGGTTGAGTGTCGTGTATCAAGTATCGTCTGCGCCAAATATCGTGTATCGTGGCCTGAAGATCACGATACTTGTAAAGTATCGTGTATCGTTTGACCAAGTATCGTAGAGACAGAGATCGTGTATCGTTTCGGTCAAGTATCGTGTATCGCGTCTCAGAGATCGCGATACTTACCCGCGATTGCGTATCGTTTTGAACCAAGTATCGTCGATCGTGTATCGTGTTGACCAAAGATCGTGAAGTCCAGAGATCGTTTTGTCAAAGATCGTTTGGGGGAAGTATCGTGTATCGTGTCCATCAAGTATCGTCGGGGCGGAGATCGTTTTCCAGCGATCGTTTCGTCCAAGTATCGTGTCAGTCAGCGATCGTTGGCTCAGAGATCGTGAGAGTCAAGTATCGTGACTTGAAATTTTCTTTCAGTCATTTTAAGCCTAACTTTTTCCTAGACTTCTAAGCCATAACTTAGAATTCTAGAGGCTAGAGGTGGACAAGATTTGATCAGAGCTCTTAAGTGAATGAACCTGAGATCCGGAAGAACCCTAGGGAGCCGAAGAAGTGTAATTTCTTCCGTAGGGAGTGTAGCTGAACCAAGCAGCCGTTCACACTATTCTGAGACCTCCAGTGAGTCAGAAGGAGAAATCCCCATGGCTTCCGAGGATATGCAAAACACTGTGCCCATGATTGGCCAGATGTCCATCATTGAGGGCGAATACAGAACTTCCTTAGAGTATGTGAACACCAACCGTAATGAGATCCCTATCTATTTGGATGGTCTAAACAGATCAGTGGCCAGACTGAGGAAGGCTTCAGAGGCCTACATAGTGCCAAGACCAGCAGTTAAGTACATAGGAGGACTGTACACGGACAAACAAGACATTCAATACGTGGTCACAGAACACCCTGAAATCATTAATGAGCATGGTGAGGAAAATAATGCTTCGAGCTTAAATGGATATGGAACCGAAGAACAAGTAGCTACTCCTAGAGGGAGATCAACAATTACTAAACTTTGGAGAGAAGACTTAGTTCCCCAGGATGATACTCTAATAGATGTGTATTTGATCAACGGAATGGAGCACCTGCTCAGAGCCCATTCCTCTATTTGGGAAGCTGCTCCTAATCCAGTTACCATCTATGAGTTACAAGACCCTGAGTTCCCCACCATCATCACATATTTGGACAAAAATCACAGAAGATATTGGCCAATCACAGAATTAGAGAGAGCTGAGCTGAAATATCAGAACATCCCAGTGTTCCCCCCAAGGGACCAAGCCACTACGTCACGGAATCCACATGGAACTTCTCAAAATGATTCAATTCAACAATCGGGACAAACACAACAAACTCAACAAACCCAGATCCCCGTCAGACCACATGTACAATTCGCAATGCCTGCCACTAATCCTAACTACCGGCCACAACCAGCCATTGACCCAAGACATGGAGTTCATGCTCCAGTCAGACCGCAGGTAGTACGAGGACCAGGCATACCAATAGGAAGACCAAATTACCCTGTAATGCCTAGACAACCTGAAGCAGGAAGGAGACTAAGGCCGATCCAAGTGGCCAAGTGCATGAGAAATCATTATGATGGCTCTAGTGAACCCTATAATCACATAGCAGAATTCAAACAAGTAATTAGAGCCGAGCAGGTAGATGACTTCATGATTCAATATGAGTCTTTTGGCCTTACCTTGTCAGACACGGCTTTGGCCTGGTTTCAGCCATTGGATCCAAATACCTTTCAGAACATGGATCAGGTGTATCAAGAAATGATTGAAGAATTTACCAAATCTGGAATTAAGAACAATTCTTCGTCATTAATCCACAGTTTCAAACAAGTCCCTACCGAGTCAGTGAGATTGGCTGCCAGGAGATTCAAGCAGTATGTGGATAGATGTCCTGTAGAAGAGAGACCAACACAAAACAAAATGGTATCATTGTTTTTAGAAGGACTATTGAACGGAACCTTGAGGTCATTGGTGTACATAAAGAGAGTTCAAACCTTGCAAGAGTGCATGAAGGAATGCATAGACCTAGAAGATAACCTTGCAGAAGACTTGAAAATACCCCAAGGCAGTGTGAAAAGTGAAGAGTCAACAAGCAGCACATCAAACCCTAAAAACAACGTAGAGGAAATTGCCGACTTGTTAGCTAAAAAACTAAATGTTCAAGGACAGAGGAATTATCCCACCAATCCTATGAGAATGCCTATGCTTATAAGATGTATGCAGTGCGGAGGAGATCATCCTTCTCATTTGTGTACTAGGGGAGTAGTCCCACCACCTGCCTATACTCCTCATAGACCCTCTGTCCCCGGACCACTACAATATTGCAGTATAGAGCAGAGATACACAAACCATAGCACCGACAACTGCCCTTACAATAGGCAAACCAGACCTACCCAACCTTATGTGAGACCATATGGATACCCGTAGAACCAGCAGGGAGGAGAAGCCTTTAGATATCCCTCATATCAGCCGCAGGCACCAATACCACGACCATACGCATATCAGGGATATACGCAACCTCAACCAGTGCTAGGACAACAACCGCCCCACCCTCAGAACGTTGTCCCAGTTAAGATAGCGCAACCAGAGGAAAACCTAGAAAGGGCCATAGTGCCAGCCACACCTTTGACTAGTAGTGAACCATATAACTCATTTTACGAACCTAGTCAAGGAACATACCCTGGTTATGAGAGCTCAATAATGGAATATGGGCAACAATATGACCCATATGCTTATGGCATGGAGACACCAGAGAGTTCATATAATTACGAGCAGGATTATGTGCCCTTAATGTACACAGCTCCTAGAGCAACCATGCCACCTCGACCAATGAATAGACCGCCTGTACCTAGAGGACCATGCTACAGATGTGGAGGTGACCACTATATTAGAGAATGTACATTACCAAACCCACCACCACCACAACGAATTTGGGAAGGCTACTGTAGCGATTGTGGTAAGGAGCATCTTTTCAGAGATTGTCCTAAGAACCCAAACAAAGTCACACCTAATGTGCAGATTAATGTGATAGAAGTGATTGAATCTTCAGGGAGCGACAAAGAGTACACTATACCTTTAAAAGCCATAACAAGAGCAAAGGCTAGAGAAAACCCTGATAAAATCGAAGAAAATAATCAAAGTGACAAAGAGGGAAATACACCCATCCCTCACAGAGTAGAAGACTCCGAAGAACCAGAAAAAAGTATCGCCAGTAAAAGATCCCAAAGGTGGAAGCAAAGGAGAGACAGGATAAAGGAGAAAAAGTTATTACAAAAGAAGGAAAATGAAAAGAATAAACAGAAATCAACAGAAGAATCACAAGTGGAAGAAGAAAATAAAAAAGAGGATAAAAGGGAGGAGGTAGGATCAGTACTAGCAGACCCAATGCCTGAAGAATTAGCCATGTGGATTCAGGCATACAAGGCGAGAATAAAAGCAGGACCTACCATAGAACAACATGAGAGAAAGTATCCGAGAGGCGACTTAGAGAAAGAAAGACTGGAAATCTGCAAAAAACTGATAGAAGTCGCCCAACAAACATTAGAAATGTTGGAGCAGAACAATCATCAATAGTGATTTTATGAAGATCAAAGTGAGAAGACATATGGAAGAATGAAGATTATTTTCAGAGGAAGAAAATGGAATCAGAAATGTTTCTTTTGTATATTACTTTTGTAAATAGTTCAATATATTTTGAAAAGGATGACGAGTTAGACTCGTATATATATCTACAGATACGTATTCATAAGTAGAGAGAGTGATATAGATCAGATAGAGAAGAATAGGTGAAGAGGTGATGAACATTGTATGTATCATCAACCATATGTGTGAAAAGTAATGAAGAAGAAAATTTTGTAGAATTCTGCGCGTCGATCTTCTCTCCCATTCTCCTTCTGTGCTTAATCTTTTGAAGAATCCTTTTGCACGTATCTAAGTCCATAGCTAATCTATCTATGGCTAGAATTTGAGAGATTAATTTCAATCAGGTCGTGAGAATTATGTTTAGGAACATTCATATGTGAAGATGTTCTGAGAGTCGAGAAATCTGGCGCACATTTCATCTTCAAAGAAATGGCCAGTGCTCAGTCCACAGTGTAAAGTTTTACACAAGTGAGGGCTCAAAATCTAAGTTGGAAGATAAGCTATCTATGGCTAGAAGATCTTGATCAAACGGGTTCAGAGTTGGGAGAACCAGTGCTAAGAAGTTGCAGGTGTCAAAGTCGCCATTGCAGAGAAGCACTTTCAGACATAGGTAAAGTGTTTCACACATTTCTCAGTGTATACTTAATCTTTTTGAGAGATTTAACTTGGCAAAGTCGCGCAACCTTAAGGCGAAGTGTTGTGCAAAGTTTTATCAAAAACTTTACAGGATTGATTAGTCAATGAGTGACTAATCTGCAGCAGACTTTTCTGAAGAAACTGAATTTTTCAGAATAATCAATTTCCTGATAATTTGGTGAAGATTCTCTAAATTAGGTGGAGTCTAAAGTTGATCTTGATATAGAGGTGATCTAAATTCAAGGTCAATTTGTTCTTTTGGAGATTAACACTCTCCATCAGTGGTATCAGAGCAGGTTGTGTCAAAATTGAAGTGAAGGAGACTCCGACTATTGCAGAAGTACAAAACTTTACATCTTGAAGGTGCAGAAGGGTAAAGGTTGAAGAAAACTTGAAGGAAGACATACAAAGAGCATCAAAAGGATCAGAAGAAGCAACATTCGAAGTAAAGGTACATTTATTATCTGTAAAGGTTAAAGATTTGAAGCTACAGGTGAAGTAAAGATGGGGGATAGTCTCCAAATTGAAAAGTTGGATAGAGAGAACTATCCTGCATGGTCTATGAGGATGGAAGCTCACCTTATGAGCAAAGATTTGATAGGATATATCACAGGAGATGAAGAAAAGCCAGAATTCAGAGATCCTAGTGTTCCAACTAGGGAGGAGCTTGCAGACTTAAAGAATTGGATGAAGAAGGATGCTCAAGCAAGAAGCATCATCTACATGGCAGTCAATGACTATTTGCTTCCTCACATTAGAGGACTTGAAAGTGCTTGTGACATTTGGAATGCTTTGGAAGAGCATTTCCAAAATACAACCAAATCAAGGAAGGCTTCACTATGGGCAGAGTTTACTACCTTCAAGAAGAAGGCCTCACAATCAATTTCTGATTATGTGACAAAGATGAAGGACATTGCAGATTCTTTAGGTGCAGTTGATGAAGATATTGAAGAAGACAAATTGGTAAGACAAATACTCACAAGACTAAGAGGAGATGAGAAATGGAAGCCTTTCATTTTATCTACAGAACTTTCATTAGATCACTTTACTCCTGATTTGAATCAATTGTTAGGTCATATGCTAACTTTTGAGAATGATATCAAAGGAGATGTTGATAAGAGTGCAGGTCATGCAATGTATTCTAAAGACAAGAAGAAAGCCAACAAAGGAAAGCAACAATCAGGTGAAGAAGAAAGTATTTCAAACCAAGCAAACTTCATAAGAGGAAGAGGAAATGGCAGAAGTAGAGGAAGAGGCAGAAACAACAAAGAGAATGCAAGAGCTTGTTGGATATGTGGTAAGACCAATCATCTATCTCATGATTGTTGGCATAATAATCAAAACAATGGTAATTATCAGAACTTTAATCAAAGAGGAAGAGGAGGTAGATTTCAGAGAGGAAACTTCAGAGGTAGAGGTGGTAGGAATTCTTTTGGAAGAGGTGGAGGAAGAAGCTTCCAAAATCAATCCTATAATAGCACCTACTACAACTATGCATCAGATCAAAAGGAGGATTCGACTCTCATTATGAATACATGTGAAACTTCACATGAGGACATGAGAGTGTTTTATATTGATTCAGGATGTAGTAATCATTTGAGTGGAAATATTGCTTTGATGACTGACCTAGATCATAATGCAATCAATCATACAGTACAGACAGGTGATAATACAAAGCATAAGGTAAAGTCAATTGGTTCAGTCAAGGCTAAGGATGGGAGCACTCTTCTGAGTAAGGTACTTTATGTTCCCACAATTCCAAAGAATTTGATCAGTGTAGGTCAAATTGTGGAAAAAGGTTATGAGGTAAGGTTCACAAATGATGGAGTTTATGTGGAAGACCCTAGTCAAGGGTATAAACAAGTTATTGCAGGAAAGAAAGAAGGAAGGCTTTTCACATTGAAGGTACAAGGAAATGTTGGACATGCTATGTTCACATATGGAGAGCAGAAGGTGTCAGAATTGGATCTTTGGCACAAAAGACTTGGACACTTCAATGAAAGAGGTATCAAAGAAATGATTAACAATGATTCAGTGCTTGGAATGCCTAACATTGCAGGTCAACACATGACATACAGATGTGAGGCATGTCAATTAGGTAAGGCTCATAAGCAATCCTATTCCAAGCATGGATTTATGTATTCAGAAAGACTTGAATTGGTGCATACAGATGTGTGGGGTCCTTCAAAGGACTTTAGTATAAATGGTTCAAGATATTATGTCATATATGTTGATGATGCTACCAGGTGGATCACAATTTATGTGATTAAGGAAAAGTCAGAAGTGTTTAATACATTTAAACACTATTATGCATATGCAGAAAGGATTACAGGTCAAAAATTGAAGAGACTAAGGTCAGATGGAGGGGGAGAGTATTTTTCAAATGAGTTCAATGATTATTTGTGGAATGCAGGTATAAAGAGAGAAGTTACTTGCAGATACTCTCCTCAACAAAATGGGGTAGCAGAAAGAAGAAATAGGACTCTTGTTGAGTTTGCAAGGTCCATGATGAAAGAGAAGAATTGCCCAAATTATTTGTGGGCTGAGGCTGTTAATACAGCTACATATTTGGTTAATAGATTGCCTTGTAAAGCTTTGCAGGGTATGACACCATATGAAGCTTGGTGGGGTAAGAAACCTACCTTGGATCATTGCAGAATATTTGGATGCTTGGCATATGCATATGTGCCATCTCAATTGAGGCATAAGTTGGAACCTAAGGCAGAGAAGTATGTATTCATTGGTTATGATGATAAGCAAATGGGATACAGGTTGTGGAGTCCATCCACAAAGCAATTTATTGTATCCAAGGATGTTACATTTGATGAGCAAGGTACTTGGTATGCAGGTAAATATAATGTACATGCAGATGATGAAGAAATAGTGGAACAAAGGAAAGGTAAAGCAAAGGTTCAATTACTTGATGAAAGTGAGAGTAATGAAGTGCAGATTGAAGTTGAAGAGAGGCCAAGGTTTGATCCAGAATGTGATGAACCAGAGACCTCAAGAAGTGCAGAAGTTAGGAGATCATCTAGGCACAAATGGCAACCTACAAGGTATAGCTATGACACTTCATTCTTGACTACTAAAGATTATGCTTATTTGGTAAAAGCAGATGAAGACCCTTCTACATATGAAGAAGCCAAAGGGAAGAA
>CM035410.1:80532478-80572478 GCA_020310875.1 Ceratopteris richardii
ATTCCCTCTGAGTGATCCGTGTGACCCTCCTCTCTACACCGCAACCGTGCAGAGTGATCCGTGTGACCCTCCTCTCTACAGCGCAGCCCGTGCAGTCACATGAAAAGACACTTTTGTTTTTTACTTTATGTAATTATCTTTCCGGGAGCGCAACTATCCGGATTCTTGGCACTGTAGGCCAACGTTCCAGCCGCTGAGGGCACTACACACGTAACTCTGCAAATATACAAGGACTCAGCCAAGCGTTCTACGCACACTTCGTTTGCTTCAGAAGTGGACACCGGCTGAATATATAGTTTCTGCTCATCAACGACTGCATGTGGGATAAACCTTTTCCTTGGCGTGCCCTTGAGGCTGGGAAAACAAGTACGGCGAGGTGATTAAAGATTACTTTGAAGTTTTAATTGTGCTTCAAGATTAGCTAGGCCACCTTTCTTCATCATATTGGTCATATCTTGGTCAAATGTTATCCAAATTTGGAGTTCTTGGGCTTGTTAGAAAGCTCTCTCAGAGATCTTTCTAGGGAGTGGCTAAAGCCATACTTTGAGTCCACTTATTTCCTGCAACAGAGGTTAGAAGTGGATTGTTCTTCATGGAATACCTTCAACGAAGCACTTTTTGAAGATTTGTGTGATCTACGAGCAAAAGGGAGTTAATACTCTACCTGTAGCTCTTCAATTGGATGCATCAACAATATCGAAGAAAATCGGAGATAAGTATTTAGTCAATGATTGCTTAATTATTCTGTTGACTATGCATATTAGAAATATTTATGCATTACGTGTAGGATGACGTAATTAGAGCGTAAATAAGAGATGTATGTTCGATGCTTGAGCTTTTCTTACAGGTGGTAAGTATCGGCAGGTATCGACCAAAGAAATATTTTGATTGAGGGCCTGTAGTGCCCAACAACATATTTGGAAAAGTTTTCTATTGCAGGTGTTTGACGAGAAGATAAAAAAAAAGAATAGATCGTGCCTACGGGCACATGATTTATGCTTGGTGTTTTCTTATTTTTCTTCAAAATTATTTCGGATTTCAAAGTGACGCCGTTAGGCTGCCGAAATTTCAAAAAATTAGTATGCATGTGCATTAAAATTTAGAAAGCATATTAAAGTTTCTTTCTATTGTCTTTTTCTATTTAGCAAAAGCTTTGACTGGTTCTTTTTTCCGCTTGCCAGTAGTATTTACGTCTGTTTAGTCTTTAAAAAAAAAAAAAAAACAGAAAACCAAAAGAAAAAGTTTCTTGCCTAGCATGGAACCCGAACCTTCATCACCTCTTAGGACAGAATCCATTATGCTTGAACTTCCAATTGATCCCATTCAAGCTATGAACAATAGAATATTATCCTTAGAAAGTTCTCTTCATGATATCTTGGAACACGTGCGTGGTTTCCTGACAAATGATTAGAACATCCAGAGTCAATGTAAAATACCTTTAGATCTTCTTTGTCTGATGTGCTGATTGAATTCATCATCAATGATGTATGACTTTCATTCTGTGTGTCATTTGCATAGTTGTAGTAGGTGGTGTTGTAGGATTGATTCTGTCCCCAACTTCTTCCTCCACCTCTACCATAGCCTCCTCTTTGACTTTGTCTACCTCTTTGAAAATTACTTTGATATCTTCCACCTCGACCTCTGCTATTATTGTTTTGATTCTGGTTTGATCCTTGTTGGTTGTGCCAATAGTCATGAGCCAAATGATTACTCAATCCACAGATCCAGCAAGCCTTCTTGTTGTTATTCTGATTACCTCTTCCTCTTCCAAAGCCTCTTGCTCTTCCTCTACCAGTGCCTTTACCTCTTGCATAATAAACCTGAGAACTAGACTCCTCTTCATCCTTTGCTTTAGCTTTATCTCCTTTCTTCTTATTCTTCATGTACATTGCAGAACTTTGTCCTTTATCTCCATCTCCCTTCAAGTCTTGCTCATATGTGAGCATCAAACCAAGCAAGTGGTTCAAATCTGGAACATAATGATTTAATGAAAGTTCTGTTGATAAGACAAAAGGTTTCCACCTTTCATCCCCTCTCAAACCTGCAAGTAGCTGAGCAATCAATCTGTGATCTTCAACATCTTCATCTATGGATCCAAGACTATCTGCAAGATCCTTCATCTTAGTGACATAATCACTAATACTTTGACTTGGCTTCTTCTTGAATGTTGTAAACTCTGACCATAGACTTGCTTTCCATGCTTTAGTAGTGCTCTGGAAATGATACTCCAATGCATTCCATATATCTTCAGATGATTCCAATCCTCTGATGTGTGGTAGCAAATGATGTGAGATTGTATTGTAGATGTAGGCTTTTGCACTTGCATCCTTCTTCTGCCAATGCTTTAAAGCATCAAGTTCTTCTTTCTTTGGTCGGCTTTCATCTTCAAATACTAGCTTCTCTTCTTCACCTGTAACATATATCATGAGATCCTTACTCATAAGTAAGGCTTCCATTCTCATTACCCATGCGGGGTAATTATCTCTGTCAAGTTTGTCAATGGAGATATGATCTGCCATACTCCTTTCCTTCTGCTGCAACCTTTGAGCTTAAAGGATAAAGAATAATACCTTTTGGAGTTCTTTGTGTATGAGGATAGTTTTGAAGTAACCTTTTGATGCCTTGTGTCTTCAAATGCTTCACCTTTGAAACTTTAATGGAAAACTTTCCAAAACTTCTCGCTTTTGATGCCTTGTGTCTTCAAATGCTTCACCTTTGAAACTTTAATGGAAAACTTTCCAAAACTTCTCGTACCTTGCTGCCTTCTGCTCTTCAGGACCTTTCTGCTCTGATACCACTTGTTGATGTATGAAACACCACAAGAAATGAATTAATGTGACACTAGAACACCTCTATGGTCACCATTAACTCATTGCCACTCCAAACTTTGAGAAATGATAGCCTAAAGTGAGAACTATGCTTCTACAGAAATTCCTAGTCACCGAAATGACATACCTTCAGTATTTTGCTAATTTCTCTTAGCTCAAGTATCATTTATCCATGAAAATTTAGTGGATGAAACTAGAAGAGTTAGAGCTTTCCAGCAAGCTATCATACGCATGAAACGGATCTCTAGAACTCAAGTTATGGCCTTCACAAGATGACCCTGTATGACTTTCTAAAACTAGAAATCTTGCCTTCTTTAGTAAATTTCGGTGTCTAAAAATAAAAATTCGATGCCTAGCATCGAATTTCAGCCAAGCTCGATGCCGGGAATCGACTTTGAGCTTTTTTAGCCTCTTTTTCTGCACCAGAAATAGCTTCTTTTACATACACATGAATAAGACCACTTGTATGCAAGAAGTCGATGCTAGACATCGACTTTATGCTCAAACGCGATGCCAGGCATCGAGTTGCTCCACAAACCTCATGTTTTTAAAAGATTCAACAACAGGTAACACACATAGAATGAAAATAATGACTTATCAGCACAAACTCGATGCCAGGCATCGAATTGCTTGAAAAACTTGAACTTTTGAATTCATCACACAATAGGCAAGCATGGAGATGATGGAGAGAGACTCATACACAGAACTTTACTCAGTTCTTTCTCATAACTATGAAAACTCAGAAAATTTATAGATTCTTTCTCACTCAGAGAAGCCCGACTATACTCAGTCGTATAAAATGAACTCCTTCTCTCTTTCTATCACTCTCTTCCACTTCTTCTCTCTCGTCGCATCAGTTAATACAAATTAACTTATATAGATTTTCTCATTCCCGTGACTTTTAAAAAACGTCTAGAACTAAAGTGAACTAACTTTACAAATATGATACACTTGTGAATTTGTCCCTTCACATAGGCATGGGGTTTTCTTCCTAAGATTTGTCCTTCAAATATATGTTCAATTAGTGAGTTTTTCTCCAACAGCTCCCCCTCAATCACTAATTGACATTCTCTGTTCCTTCATATCTTCTTCTTTTCTTTCACTCCTGCCATGCTTTTGAATCTGCTGGTCTTCACACCATCCAAGCTCTTTGTCATTATGTATGCTATCTGATCTTTACTAGAAATGTACTCCACTTCAATCTCCTTCTTCCATTACCTTTTCTCTGAGAAAATGATACAGTATCTCTATGTGCTTTGTCCTTGCATGAAAAACTGGATTTGCTGCAAGATAAAGTGAACTCATATTATCTCCATGTGTTGTAGGTGTACCTTGATCAATGCCTAAGCTCTTGAACAATGTCTGCATCCATATGACCTCCTTAGCTACTTCCACAAGTCCTTTGTACTCTGCTTCAGTTGATGATAATGCAATTTCTGCAAAAAATTGGAATAATTGGTTGCTTACAAGCTTATCACCAATGTATATCATGTAACCATGAGTTGATCTTCTGTCATCTTGGTTACCTGCCCAGTCTCAGTCACTGTAGGCTCTCAACTTCAAATCTGATGTAAAAGGATAATATAATGCTTCCTTTATAGTTCCTTTGATATATCTGAGAACTCTTTGACCTGGAATCCAATGTGGGTCCTTTCGACAATGCATGAACCGTGATAAAACTCCCACTGCATAACTAAGGTCAGTTCTTCTTAGTGTAGCATAAATCAAACTACCCACAAGAGATTGATACTTCCTCATATCTTTGTATTCTGCACCATCATATTTACTGAGCTTGTGATTAACTTCAAGTGGAGTTGAAGCTTCTTTGAAATTTTCCATATCAAACTTCTTCAATAGATTTAGAAGATACCTTTCTTGTGATACATATATGCCATGATCTGTATAAGTGACTTCCATTCCAAGAAATTATGACAACTTTCCTAGATCACTGATCTTGAACTCTTTCTCAAGTAATCTCTTTACCTCCTTGATTCCTTCATCTGAAGTACCTGTGATTATAATGTCATCTACGTAAATACAAATGTAGATTGTACCTTCCTCTGTTCTTTTGATAAGTAGACTTGAATCTGCTTTTGAACTTTGATATCCAAGATCATTGAGATACTTCACCAGTCTATAGTTCCAAGCTCTTGGAGCTTGCTTCAATCCATACAATGCTCTTCTCAACCTGCAAACAAAATTTGGATACCTGGAATCTATAAACCCTTGAGGTTGTCCCATGTATACCTCATCTGATATGTATCCATCCAAGAATGCATTTTTTATATCCAATTGACTTAGGGTCCATCCTTTTGAAGCTGCAATAGCAATGATTGTCCTTATAGTTGATATCTTAGCTACAGGACTGAATGTCTCATCATAATCTATGCCATAGGTTTGGGCATAGCCTTTCACCACCAGTCTAGCTTTGTATCTGGCTATACTTCCATCTGCAAGCTTCTTCACTTTATAAACCCATTTATTTCCAATTACTTTTTTACCATTTGGTTTAGGAACAAGTTCCCATGTCTTGTTCTCCTCCAGTGCATTGAACTCTTCCTTCATTGCTTCTTCCCATTGCTTCTTATCTTTAGCTTCATCATAGTTCTGGGGTTCTTCATCATCTTTGACCATATATGCATAGTTCTTCTGAGTTATGTAAGAAGTATCATAAGAATACCTTTCTGGTTGTCTTCTAGTCCTGCTTGACCTTCTTGGTTCACATTCTTCATAAGTTTCTGGATACACCTCTTCATCAAATATAGGAGCTTCTTCATTCCTTCTTGTTAATCCACTTCTGGATGTACTTGCTTGCATATAGTCTTCATCTCTATTCATCTGCACAATTGATTTTCCTTTCTCACATCTTCTTACCTCTTCTTCAAATTCTTCAGCTGTATGACTTTGATCTGCATACCAACTTTTCTGTTCATCAAATGTAACATCTCTAGAAACAATAAATTGTTTGGTTAAAGGATTCCACAACCTGTAACCCATCTGCTTTTCATCATAACCAATGAACACATATTTTTTTGCCTTTGGTTCAAGTTTATGCCTAAGCTGTGATGGCACATAAGCATATGCAATTGATCCAAACACTCTACAATGATCTAGTGTTGGTTTCTTACCCCACCAAGCTTCATATGGAGTCATTCTATTGAGAGCTGCACATGGTAATCTAATATAAAGGAAGTTCGGCAATAGCCTACTCTCCCGGGCTTGAATTAAATTAAGAAAAAAAGGTACAATAGAAGGGGACTAGTGCCCACGGGACTCCCCAAATCCCACAAAGCAGGGGAAGCTTGATTGAATCCTAGGTTGCATTACAAAGAAGGTTGATCACCCTCTCGTCGCCCTCATGCGGGGCCCACTTGGGTTTGAGCTTGTTGTTGATCAAAAGGAGGACTTGATGGTGCCTGAAGGGGGGGGATTTCTTACTGTTGACAATCCTTTTGCCAAGGAGGAATAGTGATTTCTCAATCGACCACTCCCTGGGGGGATCGCCGAAGTTGAGAGCACACCTCTCCCGCCAAATTTTCCACAGGACTTCCCCTCTGATTGCGTTCCAGAGTGCCGCAGAGCAGCCAATCGCTTCTCCCAAAAGGACTTGTTTCCAACTAAGCTATTTCTGAAGTCTGATTTTCATTCCAACCGTCTGCCAGATTCTGTAGGAGTTGGGGCAAGTAAGGAAGATGTGTGGGACATCTTCGATTGCACGGTGGCAGCGTTTGCACCAAGGAGGGATCCCACAAAGTTTGCTTGCCTTATGGTTGGTCCAAATTCCTCGATGAAGAATTTGCCATAAGAGGATAGACTTCTTAATCTCTATAAGTGGGTGCCAGATACCCATGAATTTCATGTCCCACCGAAGCCGCGTCCAAGACAGGCACCACTTCTTGTTGAGGCTGATCTGGAGGTCAGTCGTTTCTTTGATGTTCGGGATTTTGAGTAGGCTATTTCCATTGTGCCATTTGAGACCACGCGCGTTTGGTGTGTCGTGTCCCATGAGAAGGCGAGTCTTGTGACGATCCCAAGCGAGGCATCTGCTTTGCAAAGTGTTCCATTCTTCGTAGGAGATGTTTATGCGAGGGTCAATATCCTCGAAGTTGATCCAGCTGTTGGTGTCATGTTTCCAGAGGTGTTTCCATTTTTTGAATCCTTTGTTCCATAACTTCTTGGCATTTTGAATGTTCCACGACTCCACACTCCGGATGCCATGTATCGGAAACCAGATAGAGTCGTTTTGTCTGATTCCGGCCGCCCACTTCCAGTCTTCACTAATTCTTGTGAAGCTTTTGACTTTATTCCAGCCCTTCCAAAGGGAGCACACGAGATTGGAGCCTTTCGGGAAGACGGGGATCGGGGAGAATAGCAAGGTCATGATGTCGAGATTCTTCCAGTTCGGGCACCCCATGAGGGCCAACTCATGCTTGTTTCTGAAGATCAGCTTGGCCCACGAGGCCTCCCTATTGCACCAAGCCTTAATCATCCATTTGGCTGCCAGTTTGTTGGCCATACACCCAATGTCCAGGATACCCAGCCCCCCGCTATCTCTAGGGCTAGTGCAGATGGCCCATTTGATTTTAGGCACCCCCCTTCTGTTATGATCACCCGTCCAAAGAAAGTTTCTACAAATACTATTCAGTTTGGACAGGCCCTGCTCGTTCGGTCTCCAGCAAGAAAGGAAATAAATGGTAGAAGAGAGGAGGAACGTGTTGATAACCATCGCACGTCCAGCGAGATTGATTTGCATACCTCTCCAATAGTTAAGCTTGTTTTCAAGTTTGGCAATCACCCAGTTCCATCGCTGCTCCATAGAGACGCCAAACCCCAAGGGGATTCCAAGAAGTCGAAAGATTTGGCCCTGCGGAATGATTTGACAGCCATGATCAATGAGAAGGCCAGGATGATGTCCCACAATAGCCCTGAAGGCGGTCTTAGAGTGGTTGATTTCGGATCCAGAGGCATCACAGAAGGTAGCAAGACACCTCCAAAAAGTCTCCAGGCTAGTATTATCATTGTGAACGAACGCGTTCATATCATCGGCAAAAAGTCTCATGATGATTTGACCGTGGTCGTGAGGCAGCCGAAGGCCTTTGATATTGCCAGCCTCTACATGATGTGCCACAAGTCTGCTCAGCCTGTTAGACGGCCGCCGAACAAAGGACAATTGTACTTAGACAGAGGTTTTTAATGTAGAAAGAACCCTTCTGAAAGTACGCGGTAAAAGAAAGATTCGCGTAAAGCCTTGTAACAAAACTCTATTTAAAGCAATGAAAAGGGACGAGAGGGCATCAGAGTGAGAGTTCCCGTTTTTTTGGGGTTACTTCACTTCTTCTACTGTGTGTAAACGAGTAGAGTGTCTTGGTTCTGTCCTGTTCTGTGCGCCTTCTCTGTGTAATCATTCGGCTGCGTATGTGTGATACACTGTGGTGTTACGAGTCGGTACTACGATTGTGAGATTCTGTTCGGTAACGAGTTGAGGTGTCTTGATTATGCGTAAGGTGTTAGAGTGTTGTCTATTTGCTATTCCTGCGGTGGAATAAGTAAGTATGAAGGATGGACATGAGTTGGTATGATTCTCTGTAAGTGACTGAGTTGGTATCGTAGTCTGTGTTCAAGGTAACGCCGGTAATATCTAAGTACGCGTAGAATGGTAACACGGTTGCGATGCGTCTTACGATCCGTAGATATTACGGATTGAAAGGTAGACACACGGTAAGTCTGTGAACTGATAAGAAGAATTGTGTGTTAAGTTACTAAAAGTGTTGGACTGCAATCTCAGACTACTGCTCAACTACTATGGCAGAAACAGCCTGAGAACTCTGAGTCCAGTACGTTGGTCTAATTGAAGTTGTTCAGGAGCGAAAACTGAGCTAAGACGGAAAAGCCGCAACTACTGTTGAGTGAGAAACTGGGAAAATAGTACAGGGCCTCTGTCTAACAGACCCCTACCACTCCCAAGGACCCACTTGGCTCGAGTTAGTTTATGTTTTTGCGGTAAGATTGAGTACAGAGAAAGAGGGAGACTCGGAAATATCTGGTACGCAGGTGTGAAACCAGATTCGGGAGTCTCCGACGGGTTATTGTTTTGAATTAGTAATTAACGTCTGCGGCAGGCAGTTAACAGTTACGTTAATAGTAAACGACGAATATAACCTTTAACATTTGGCGCCGTCTGTGGGAAAGTGGCATCCGCTTGCCAGCTCTCTGGCCCAGGTGCCTGCGAGAAAATGGCAACTGATTACCAGTCTCTACGGTAAAGTAGCATTTGATTACGAGTCACTTGTGAGACAGTGGCATTAGAGTGCTAACGGTTTGTAAGAAGCAAACATCCAGCAACATTTTCTTCACTGACAGTAGCAACAGATCCAGATTGTTGCGAACTGCTCGGATAGTATCACTGGGCAATGATACATGCCGGTCACTCGATCGGGCGAAACATATCCTAAGAATCGTCAGACTGAAGCACGAAAATCACAAAAGATAGCCTCGGAAGAAGTAGGCATAACTAGATCTGACCAAGTGGTCAAGGAAAGTAGAAATGTTATAACTAATTCCGGTCATTTTCCGGAAGAACGGTCAACGCCTTCGATACATTCTGATGCTACTTCGACCCAGCATATCGAAGATATAGCAAGTCCAGACTCTATCAAAACGCCATTGGAACCTAGTTTAACAATATCAGATAAAGATTTAGAGTTATCCACGATCAGAAAAACGTTAGAAAAATTCGGTAAAAGTAGTAAAACAGGGCATTCTGGCCCAATTTCGGTTCATTCCGGTGAGATTCCGGTAATAGAATCACCGATCGCTGGCAAAGGGTTAGCCTTTTTTGCGGAATCATCAACTCGACCTTCGTGTTTGGAAGAAAGATTTCGAATATTAGACATCCAGAAGGAAGGAAAGCTGTTCGAAACAGAGATCCGAAGCATCTTAAGTCGACACAGTACACCGGAAAACGCACCATCCGGCGATACAAGTCCCGATAGTTCACCCGATCAATCCCGAGATATAGAAGGAAACCCTGAACCCTTCACAATGAGCGGGCAACACCAACAACAACACCATCAACAACAACAGCTAGGACCGCCAAGGCCACCTCCAACAGGAGTAACCTACGCGAAATTCGGTGGATTCCCAGGAGACGACCCAGACGCCCACGTACGAACGTTCGAGATAAGTTATGCAGTTCTTAACCACCCACCAGATCAGGCGTATAAGGCCATTGTTTTTCAATCGACACTGATCAATGAAGCGGCGAGATGGCTCACGGAATATGATATCAATCATTTCGGTACTTACGATGCAGTACGAGACGCCTTTTTACAGCGATTCAGACTGAAGAAGAATCCCGCTGAAATCTTTGAGTATCTACAGAACAACAGACAGAAGATAAATCAGACCGTCCAGGAGTACGCTACCCTCTTTAGAACACATTTATGGCAGATACCACAGGCTCACGCTAATCTACCTGATGATGTCATCTCTCAATGGTTTATCAATGGATTAACCCCACAACTGAAGCAGATCATGATCATAAGATGTGTCGGAGCTATGACCTTGGATGCCGTCATTGCAATGGCTCTACAGCTAGAATCCAAGGTTGGTGGATTTTCGGAAGACCTGGAATGGTTAAAAACAAACAAAATTATGGCTGAAGATATCACCAGGCAAGTATATTGCACCACATGCAAAAATTCGGGGCATACAAGTGCCAACTGTGCACTGAACCAAGTGTTTTGCGCTATCTGCAACACTACCGGACACACCACCGGAAACTGTATCTACAACGCTAGAATACAAGGGACAGCAACCGTCAATGCAGTCATCCAAGAACATGGCCAACCAGTAAATCGCTATGTGCCTCCGCAACAGAGAAACAATCAACAACAAGGATATCGGAACTATCGAGGACAGAGAAACAACACTTATAATGCCAACCGATGGCAGAATGGACCACCACCGGACAAACCTGAGTTACCACCTCCACGATGCCATTTTTGTGGCGAATTCGGCCACATTAGAAGGTTTTGTAAAGACGCAATAGAGTATGATCAAAGAAGGAAGGAACGCCAGAATCCAATGGCCAACATGGTAACAATTACACCGATTGAGACACAGACTGCTACAGTCCAGACCCGTTCCGGTAAACAACTTCAGTCGGCAGCAGAAATCTTTGAACCAGGGATACAAGAACAACGAAGGATGTATAACAAAGCTAGTCACTAGACCACAACAGAACCACCAGTGTTCCCCGAACCTATTCCGGTGACTCAGGCTTCTTCATCAAAGGACGAAACAACACAAAAGGATGCATCAGTAGGGCCATCATCATCAGCAGAAACAACAGCAGACACTTCTGCGTCAGTACAGACTGCAAGTCCAAAAGAACAAAACAATCAAGCTCAACAGGCCTGGGAAATTTTGTCCAAGGCATCCATCACGCTACCTCTAGGCCAACTTCTGGCCTTAGCGCCTGGGATCCGACAACAGTTTCAGCAACAATTCAGTCCAGTACCTTCTTGCATTCCTACAACAGCCGCAGTTCAACCGGAACCTGATGCTGCGATTGACCACGCAGTACCCTTGATCACAGTATGGTATAAGAACCAAAAGATCACGCAAGTATTGATTGATGGAGGCTCAGGCGTAAACATTGCGACCGCAGCATTATGCAAAAAGCTAGGCTGGACCGAAATTGAACCAGTGCAATTCTTTGTTCGAATGGCGGATCAATCGAGAGTCCATCCTGTAGGACTTGTGCGGAATGTACCAATCACTCTACAAGGTACAACTTTCAAGATGACTTTTGTCATACTAGATCTACCCGAATCCACTTTGGATTACAATCTTCTTTTCGGCCGACCTTGGCTGAAGCATGCGAAGGTAATACAGGACTGGTCTGCACAAGAGCTTACATTCAAGGATGCCCATCGTAAATATGTGGTGAAACTAGATGCTATGCAATCTTGCGAACCTCACGCCCGACCGTACTTTGCTGAACCAGTTCATATGTTAGATGGACTGTCAGATGATGAAGAAGAGCAATTTCTGAAGAGTAATGCCGATTTAATGACTCTAGGAACTGTTGACCTACAATCCGTCATAGATAACTGGAACACGTCAATATGTACAGTAGTAGCTATCACCGGAAATTCGGTCCAAGAAGATACTTCCTCAACCCATGACGACGAATTACAACCACTGTTCAAGCCAACAGATGATACAGAGAAACCTCAACAATTTTATGTTCCAGAAGACCAGCTGATCACGTACAATCTAGGAGATAGAGACCACCCACGACCTGTGAAGATGAGGCAGAACTTACCGGAAACATTTAAGGAGGATTTGATTAAACTTCTTCGCGAATTTGCAGACGTCTTTGCATGGGATTACAAAGACATGAAAGGATTAGATCCGCGCATCTATCAACACAGGGTCATGTTGAAACCGGAAGTGAAACCGAAAAGACAACCCAGCTACAGAATGAACCCCCATTATGCATCGCAAGTAAAAGCCGAACTTGATAGACTATTAAAAGTCGGCTTCATTGTACCAGTAGAACACGCTGAATGGATCTCACCCATCGTGATCGTGCCAAAGAAAAACAAGCAGTTACGAATCTGTGTGGATTACCGGAAATTAAACGCAGCAACAGTACCAGATCCTTTCCCGATCCCCTTTTTGGATACCATGCTCGATAGAGTCGCAGGTCATGAAATGTATTCATTTTTAGATGGATACAGCGGGTACAACCAGGTTAGAATGGCTGAAGAAGATATACCAAAAACTGCCTTCATTACCAATTGGGGTGTTTTTGCCTGCACAGTAATGTGGTTCGGACTGAGAAATGCGCCAAGCAAATTTCAAAGATGTATGCAGGAGATATTTTCTCCTTATCTCACTTCATTCATGCAAGTCTACCTCGACGACTTCTCAATCTTTGGGAAGATGATAGCCCATTTGTTTCACTTACGATGCTGTTTTCAGAAGTGTAGAGAATATAGACTCTGCCTTAATCCCAGCAAATCCGTGTTTGCCGTTTCGTGTGGTAAACTACTTGGGCATATTGTATCTGCTCAAGGTATTCGAGTAGACCCGGATAAGATTTCAGCAATTTTAGAAGCCCCGATACCCACAACTCCGAAGGAAGTAATGCGTTTTATGGGTCAAATACGGTGGCATGGCAGACACTTACGGTGGCTTGCTCACCTAGCAGTGCCACTGAAAAAGCTAATCACAAAAACTCCCCGACAGTTTGAATGGACTGAAGAATGTCGAACTACATTTGATCGACTCAAGTATCTCCTGACGCACGCTCCAATTTTACAACCACCGGACTGGGACAATCCGTTCCATGTTTTTGTCGACGCTTCAGATATTGCAATCGGCAGTATTCTGATGCAGCAAACAGACAAGTGGTTTCGCCTTGTTTATTACGCCAGTAGAAGACTTGCGCCTGCAGAAAAGAACTACTCCACCACGGAAAGAGAATGTCTAGGACTGATCTACTCAATCAAAAAGTTCAGACATTATCTACTAGGTCGAAAATTTACCTTTCATGTGGATCATGCTGCCCTTGTTTATCTAGTAAGACAGCAGCACTTAGGAGGACGATTGGCACGATGGGTGCTACTTTTACAAGAATTCGATTATGATGTCATTCACCGACCCGGAAATGCACATGCCTTAGCAGATTTCTTATCACGCCTAGATTCCGGTGAAGCTCCGATAGGGATAGATGACACGACTCCTGCGATTTATAATGCTGAACCACTACCTGATGAGTCACCCAACTTACAAACACCACCTACATACTATGATCAGATTCTAACCTTTCTCACCGAAGGACGCTTTCCAGCCGAGACTGCCAAGGCAGTTCGAAGAAAAATCGCAGTTTTTAGTCGCCGATTTCGGTTAGTTGCTGGAGAACTGTATTATACAGATCATACCGGAATCCTACTTCGCTGTATTCCACCACATGAAGTTAACTCAGTTATCACTTTGGCTCACTCAATTCCTTCCGGTGGCCATTTTGCAGCAGACTTAACTCACCGAAAAATTCTGCAAGGAGGACTCTGGTGGCCAACTATGTACAGAGATATCTCACAGTTTGTTAGACAATGCGATGCTTGCCAAAGAACTGGTCAGCCTTTACAACGGCATCTTTTTCCCCTGCAACCCATCTTACCATTAGAACCTTTTCAGAAATGGGGTTTAGATTTTATCGGACCAATTACACCTCCAGCAGTATCCAGTAACAATCGGTACATACTGACTTGCACAGATTACGCCACTCGATGGGCAGAAGCTTGGGCTTTGCGGTCTGCTACAGCAGTTACGGTAGCAAAATGTCTACTCACGGATGTCTTTCCACGATTTGGTTTACCACTGGAAATCGTTTCAGATCAAGGCACTCATTTTGTAAACAACTTAATGAAGGCTCTCGCACAGTCCTTCCAAGTCACACATAAATTTAGCTCTCCTTATTATCCACGTGCCAATGGATTGGCTGAAAGTACAAACAAAGCGCTGTTAAATATCCTCCGGAAATTGATCATGGAAACACCGGAAAGATGGGATCAACTACTACCTGCAGTATTATGGGCATACCGAACTACATATAAAGTAACCACAGGCTTGACACCTTTCAAGTTAGCTTATGGCTTAGAAGCAATCGCTCCCATGGAAATAGTCATCCCAAGTTTGCGGGTGGCAATCACTCAGAAGATGCTACCGGAATCTTCACTGACAGAACGAATGGACGCACTCAGAGAACTTGATGAGCACCGATGGCTCAGTTTCTTAACTATGCGCGAAGTTCAACTAAGGCAAGCTAAGACACACGATCGATATTTGAAAACGCCAATCTTTTCGGTAGGACAGCTTGTACTCTTCTATAACGCAAAATCGGACAGAGCAGCAGGAAAATTCAAACTACGATGGTTCGGCCCTTTCAAGATCTCAGCACAAGTAGGTCCGGCAACTTTTCGGTTGACTACGTTGACCGAAATTCCACTTCCAAAAGTAATTAATGGATCAAAGTTGCGGCCGTATTATCCCACTACCAGTACGCCTTAATTATTCGGCGACGAGCCACGTTTTTGTATAAATTTTTATGTTTTGCTTTTAGCCGTCTTTTGTACAGATCTTTATGATACCAGCCGCCTCTCCCTACCGGTCACTCAGTACGCACGCCAGCATGCAAACCGTATCATTCCCGCACCACACAATGGTCCTCACCTCCACACCGTGTTCTCCATATTTAAACCCCTGAGTTGCGCCAAAAACCGCTATTGTGTTTTCGTGATTGTGTATTCTGTGTTTTCTGTAAGTGTGCACTGTGAACGCCATGGAAGCTCTAGCCAACTACGCTTCTTTCCGCGAAGGCATCCCTACAGACGTAGGCGAATACCTGAGATGCAGAGGGTTGGCCAACTTCGCTGAGTTGCCTTGGCACTCAGTGGAAACCCATCCCTTCTCCGCACAGATCATTCAAACCATTGCCCAAAGCTCCGCCACCGAACGACAGTGGGCCTTCCTTTCCCTCCCACACAGAACCCTCATCACCTTCCAAGCCTTCGCCGACGCCTACCGCCTCACCCCGCAAGGTCGCGAAAATGGCCCTACCATCACTGTAGCCCGTATGACCGAACTCTTTCCCCGTTCCTCATCAACGAATACGCCATTCTATGCCGCCCCGAACCCGAGCGATCCGCCCTCGAGTTCCTTGTAGCCATCCTTAACCTGCAGAAACGAACTTATGGCATCTCTCGCCCCTTCTACTCCGCCTTAGATTTAGCTGCCCGCGAACCGGTAAATTTTGCCTCCTATTTCTTCCATAGAATCCATAAAGAATGTGTAGCTATCGTAAAACAGCTCCAAAAGGGTTCTACCCCCCGCTCTCGCCTTCCACACATCATCTCCTTCCTCTTCCCAACCATCCTCGCCGCACAACCCCCACCCGCAGGCCCCGCACTTCGACACGAAGAGTCCGCCCAACCAATCGAGGACAGCGAAGAAGAAGACGAAGAAATTAATCAGCTCTTCCGTACCAAGCGAATTCGGATCAGCTCCTCGGAGAGTGAAGTCCAAGGATCCACCGGAAAAGACCAGGAGACCAAGCCAGACGACCAAGAGGAAACATACCACGACACCACCACACACATCGAAACATCGACGGAGCAACCAGACCAGCAGGATCAAGCAGAGACGGAACTAGTATCCACAGAAAAAGAATCGGAGCAGCACCAGGATGAACAGGAATCGGCCACCAAAGCCCTGGAACAACTCATCGACGCCATCAACCAGACAAAAACACTCGCCAAGGTAAACCCCTCAGACACCGTCCTCCCTACACCACCTCCTGCCAAACCCCTACCCCCACCGGAACCACCCCTCCCACCCACCGATGAACCCACAGCATCTTCCTCTTCCTCCCCTAACTACTCTCCACCAAACTCCCAGCAACTCCTCACCGACACATCCTCCCAACCTCGTCGTCCTCCACCACCACCGCCACAGAATGCATTCTCGGAACTTGCCGCCATGGGGCAGTACCTCATCCAGTTATCACACCAGCTACCCGCCCAATTTTCGGCAGCCACGGACCACCTGAAACTCGAATACCAGCACAAGGTAGACACCCTGGAAGCCGACATCGCCCCCCTCCAGGAAGAAATTGATGCCGTAAAGACCGAAAATCATCAACTCCGGGCACAGCTAGCAGAACTCGAAGCACGAGTTTCGACAGAACAGACGCTAGTACAACAACGAGATGCAGCCCTGGACCAGATAGCTGCTAAAGACAAACTCATACACGATGCACATGAGGAAATTCGGACACTGAAGGCCGCCCTTCAAGAACAAGAAAATATCAACGTCTCTCTCGAAGAACTGATCGCAGACATGAAGCGTCAATTACAAGAAACCACCCAGACGATGCAGGAGCAACAGAAAGAAGCTGCCGAAGTTCAAGAACGATTACGGCGAGCCGAAGAATGTGCCGACGCGGTCAACAGCATTCTCAAAAAACAATTAATAAAGGAAGGCCAATACCAAAAGGATATTGAAAGGACGCGCAGAGAACGAGATTCACTGCAGAAAAGTCTGGCATTCCAAAACCAACAGTTTGAACGCAACGACAACCAGATACGCAACCAGAAGGAGTGCATCAGAGAAATGCAGACCAAACTGGTGGAAATAACGACAGCCCGAGATGCGGCACTAGCCAACGACTTCTATCTCCAGGAGGCTTTTCTTCAAACCCAAGCCGAAATTTTGTTAAATCAAGCCATAGCCCTCAGTGCAGTCAGAACCGACGCCCAATTATTAGAACCTACCACCATAGTACAAATGTTAGAAACCCTCAAAAAGAAAATTACCCGAACATTTAGGCTTGCCAGAAGTATGTACTTAGAAGGTATAGTATCCGAACCGTAGGTACTTGCGGGTACGAGTCCCGAGGACCCGATAATACTAAGTCCGAAAGTTAGTATTAAAAATCATGATTTTTTGTGCATAATACTTTCACACATGTAAAAGACGTTCCAAGTCCAGCACCAATCTCCAGAATGATGATTCTTGATTCTAGAATCTCGGTAGGCAGCCTGAAATGTCATATCAGAATGGAATACCATCATTCTAGCGACTGGCAGCTCAAGGTCTAGCACTTATAAATACGAATACCCGGGAGCGCACACTTACACCGAACCGTGTTGTGACTACAACCGATACTACATTACAGTGGCTTCGATCGAGCTGGCAAGCCACTAGGCTTGCGCTGTGTGACTTAGTGTGGAACAGGACTGAAAGACAACGCTCTTCATGGTGGCCGGAAAGGGTGATGAAGCAAGGTAGCGTCAAGGATGGTGCCGATGCAGACGAAAGCAAGACGGGGAGCGACGAAGTGCAAATACGACTTCGGGGAAGAAGTGATCATTTCTAGCGATTCGGAAGACAAAAGGCGAAACGAACAGGATAGTGACGAAGATTTGGTGGAGAATGTCAAAGCAGAGAATGTGAGTGAGGATGTCGATGACGAAGATAACACAAGAACTTCAAAAAACATCACCAGAGGACCAGACTCCTACAGTTTGCTAAGTTACCCTGGAGACAGTGGACTTGTTCCGCCACTAGAACAAGTGCGATCAGAAAAGATTGGGGAGTTACCGACAGACACTATAAACGGATATCTCAGCCAGGTGGTGATAGGATACTGTATGGTTACATGACTTCTGCAGAAGACATGGATTCAACAGCACAGAGGGTACTTTGATTCCATAAACGAAGCGCTTAAAGCACAAGATCACGAAGGTGGGCCCAAGTAACAACGAAATCAAGAGTAGATTCTTATTATAGGTATAAATCGACATGTTTTTCAGAAGGGCTTAGATGTTCAAAAAGCTAGTTAAAGGAAGAGCTGCAGCTGAAGAATACGAGTATGCAAAGTATGAGTCTTTGAGGCAACTAGACCAGCTATACGAGTTTGAGGAAATTCTGGAGAAAGAGACGACCTACCACGTACAGTGACATATTCGGGATTGGCTGATAGATAGATACACAGATACATAGATAGGCAGACAAAAAGACTGACAGATAGATAGATAGATAGATAGATAGATAGATAGATAGATAGATAGATAGATAGATAGATAGATAGATAGATAGATAGATAGATAGATAGATAGATAGATAGATAGATAGATAGATAGATAGATAGATTGATAGATAGATAGATGGATACATAGATAGATAGATAGATAGATAGATAGATAGATAGATAGATAGATAGATAGATAGATAGATAGATAGATAGATAGATAGATAGATAGATAGATAGATAGATAGATAGATAGATAGGTAGGTAGGTAGGTAGATAGATAGATAGATAGATAGATAGATAGATAGATAGATAGATAGATAGATAGATAGATAGATAGATAGATAGATAGATAGATAGATAGATAGATAGATAGATAGATAGATAGCTAGATAGATAGATAGATCGAACAACTCATCAATAGATAGATAGATAGATAGATAGATAGATAGATAGATAGATAGATAGATAGATAGATAGATAGATAGATAGATAGATAGATAGATAGATAGATAGATAGATAGATAGATAGATAGATAGATAGATAGATAGATAGATAGATAGATAGATAGATAGATAGATAGATAGATAGGTAGGTAGGTAGGTAGGTAGGTAGGTAGGTAGGTAGGTAGGTAGGTAGGTAGATAGATAGATAGATAGATAGATAGATAGATAGATAGATAGATAGATAGATAGATAGATAGATAGATAGATAGATAGATAGATAGATAGATAGATAGATAGATAGATAGATAGATAGATAGATAGATAGATAGATAGATAGATAGATAGATAGATAGATAGATAGATAGATAGATAGATAGATAGATAGATAGATAGATAGGTTATTAAAATTATGCATTAGATCAGAAGGATGACATGACTCTTATCTTGAATGCAACTCATGAAGTAGTAGGAGAAGATCAAAGGGTGTTTTATATTGACTCAGGATGTAGTAATCATATGAGTTGCAATATATCATTGATGACTGATATGAAAGCAAAGGTGAATGGACATACAGTACACTCTTGAGCAAGGTACTTTATGTTCCTACTATTCCTAAAAATTTGATAAGTGTAGGGCAAATTGTGGAGAAGGGATATGAAGTCAGATTCACAAATGATGGTGTTTATGTACAAGATCCAAATTAGGGATATAGAAATATCATTGCAGGTAAAAAGGAAGGAAGGATGTTTACTCTCAAAGTCCAAGGTAATGTGGGACATGCTTTGTTTACTTATGGAAGTCAAAAGATGTCTGAGTTAGACATATGGCATAAGAGGCTAGGTCATTTCAATGAGAGAGCCATAAAGGAAATGTCAAAGAATGATGTGGTGCTTGGTTTGCCAAACATTGAAGGGCAACACATGGTGTACAAGTGTGAAGCTTGTCAATTAGGTAAAGCACACAAAAGTTCATACAATAAATCAGGGTACAAGTATTCAAATATGCTTGAATTGATTCATACAGATGTGTGGGGTCCTTCAAGGGACTATAGCATAAATGGATCCAGATATTATGTGTTGTTTGTTGATGATGCAACTAGATGGATTACTTTATATGTAATCAAGGACAAATCAGAAGTGTTCAAGACATTCAAGCATTATCATGCTTATGCAGAAAGGATTATAGGACAAAAGCTCAAGAGGTTGAGATCAGATGGAGGGGGAGAGTATTTTTCTAAAGAATTTGATGATTATTTGTGGAATGCAGGTATAAAAAGAGAAGTAACTTGCAGGTACTCTCCTCAACAGAATGGAATTGTAGAAAGAAGAAATAGAACTCTTGTAGAGTTTCCAAGAGCAGTGATGAAGGAAAAGAATTGTCCAAACTACTTATGGGTAGAAGCTATCAACACAGCAACATACCTTGTGAATAGGTTACCTTGTAAGGCTTTGAATGGAAGAACTCCTTATGAAGCATGGTGGGGTAAGAGACCTACTCTTGATCATTCTAAAGTATTTGGATGTTTAGCATATGCTTATGTTCCCTCACAATTGAGACATAAGCTAGAACCCAAAGCAGAGAAGTATGTGTTTATTGGGTACGATGATAGACAGATGTGTTACAAATTGTGGAGTCCATCCACAAAGCAATTTCTTGTTACCAAAGATGTCACATTTGATGAGCAAAGCACATGGTATACAGGATCAACAAATGAGTATGCAGATGTTAAAGAAATACAAAGGAAAGGGAAGACAAAAGTAAGTGTGTATGAAGAAGATATTGATGATGTTGATTATAAAAGTAAATTGCAGGATAATGTTGAAGATGGGCCAAGATTTGATCCAGAATCAAATGTGGCTGAGACTTCAAGAAGTGCAGAGGTCAGAAGATCCTCAAGAGAAAGAAAAGAGCCTATCAGGTATAGCTATGATACATCTTTGTTAACAACAAAAGATTATGCTTATATTGTGAAGACAGAAGAGGACCCAATCACATATGAAGAAGCTAAAGGTAAACAGAATTGGGAGAAGGCAATGCAAGAAGAGTATGATGCTCTACTTGATAGTGAAACATGGGAGTTGGTGCCAAGACCAAAGAATCAAAAAGTCATTGGATGTAAGTGGGTGTATAAAACAAAAAGGTTTGCAGATGGTAAAGTGTCTAGATACAAGGCTAGACTTGTGGTTAAAGGTTATGCCCAAACCTATGGGGTAGATTATGATGAAACCTTTAGTCCTATTGCTAAGATTTCTACAATTAGATCATTGATTGCTATTGCTGCTTGTAAAGGATGGAAGTTATCACAATTAGATGTGAAGAATGCATTTCTGAATGGATACATTGCAGATGAAGCATACATGGAGCAACCAGAAGGCTTCATGGATTCAATTGGATCAGATTATGTGTGTAAGCTCAAGAGAGCTTTGTATGGGTTGAAGCAGGCTCCAAGAGCATGGAATTATAGGCTTGTTAAGTTCTTGAATGAATGTGGATTTCAAGCATCAAAGGCAGATAGTAGCTTGCTAGTGAAAGCAAGTGAAAATGGATACATATACACGTGTATTTATGTTGATGATATTATTGTCAGAGGTACAGATGCTCATGGAATCAAGGAGCTTAAGAAACAAATAGAGAAGGAGTTTAAGATAAGTGATTTGGGAAACTTATCTTATTTCTTAGGAATGCAGATTGTATATACTCAACATGGAGTATATGTTACACAAGAGAGGTACTTGAAGAATCTTCTGGTCAAGTTTAACATGGAGGATTGCAAGCCTTCAACCACACCATTGGAGGTAAATCATAAGTTGAGCAGGTATGGAGGTGAAGAGTTTAATGACATGAAGAAATATCAGAGTTTGGTAGGTAGTTTAATCTAAGCTACCTTGACAAGGCGAGATCTATCATATGCAGTAGGTGTGTCCAAAGAAGACTCATTGGATTGCAGCTCAAAATGTACTCAGATATATCAAAGGAACTCTAAGTGAAGGTCTGTATTATGAGTTTACTTCTGATACAAGAATCAAAGTGTTTAGTGATGCATATTGGGCAGGTGATTCAGATGATAGAAGATCTACTCATGGGTATCTCTGTTATATTGGAGATAAATTAGTTTCTTGGTGCTCAAAGAAGCAACATACAGTTGTTTTGTCATCTACAGAAGCTGAGTATAAAGGAATGGTAGAGGCTGCAAAAGAAGTAATATGGTTAAAGACCTTATTGAAGAGTTTTGGAACTGATCAGAGTACTCCAATTATTCTTGGAGATAATATGAGTTCATTGTATTTGGCTGCTAACCCTGTTTTTCATGCCAGGACTAAGCTTATAGAGATTCAGTATCATTTCTTGAGGGAAAAGGTACTTGATAAAGAGATTGAAATGATGTATACTCCAACAAAAGAACAAGTTGCATATATCTTGACAAAAAGCTTGGATGGACCTAAGCTATAGAGATTCAAAGAGATGGCAGGAGTAAAGAAGAATGGAATAATTACAATTAGTGATTGAGGGGGAGTTGTTGGAACAAAACAATCACAAATTGATGATTACAAAGAGTGTGAGGCTTTCCTCAAGAAACTTGCGAATGATGTGTGTGCCACTCTCCTCCCATCCATTTATATCCTCTTGTATCCAAAATAGCAATGATCTGGAATGTTCTAGCGTCGCCATGTGGCCAGCATGCAACACTCATCCCCACTAACCATCAAATACCTTAGGATATACCCCTGAGCTTAGGACCTTGGCTAACTAGCCCTCGTCCCACACACACATGGAATGGTCTCTATAGACCAATGTCTGACACTCTCTCCCCCTTCTAAAGATCTTTGTCCTCAATGATCAATGAGGGAAAGTACTTGTGAACCAGAGCTACTGATTCCCAAGTAGAGTTAGTAAGCGATAATCCTCTCCAGGCTACCAGATACTCTTGGATGACACGATTCCGCAACCGTTTTTGTCTCCTATCTAGTATTCTGTCTGGAGAATGATCAGATCTATCGATTTCCTGCAAAGAAACAATACCCTCTATTAGATTATCTTCCCTAGATATATACTTTCTTAATTTACTGACATGAAACACTGGATGGACTCTGCAATCTGGAGGAAGCTCTAATAGGTATGCAACATCACTCAACTTCTTTACTATCTTCGAAGGTCCACAATACCTTGGTGATAGTTTACTACACTTCCTTGTGGACAATGAAGTAGATCTAGCCGGTACCTGAAGGAAGACTCGGTCTCCTTCCTCAAAGGATCTAGGAGATCTTTTCCTATCAGCATACTCTTTGGCTTTATCAGCTGCTTGCTGCATCTTGGTTTTAGCTATTTCAAAGTTTGCTTGGAGATTTGCTAAGAACTCAGAAGCACTAGGACATTTCTTAGGCATTCCTATGGTACTGGGAGCAATGGGATTCATGCCATAGTTCATCTCAAAAGGAGACATCCCAGTCACCTTGTGAGGTCTATTGTTATAAGCAAACTCTACTAATGGCAAATAACTATCCCAATCTGTCTGTCTCTCAGACACATATGCCCGCAACATATCCTCTAGAATTTGGTTGACCCTCTCGGTCTGACCATCTGTCTATGGATGATCACCACTACTCATTTTTAGTGACACTTTCAGTTTGTCAAATACAAACTTCCAGAAGTGTCCTGTAAATCTGACATCCCTATCTGAAACTATGGATGTAGGTAACCCATGCAATCTGAAGACATTCTGGATAAACAACTTCGCTACTTGTGGAGCTTCTATCGTCTCCTGTGTAGGTATGAAATGAGCCATCTTGCTCAGTCTATCTACCACAACTAGGATTGTATCCCGCTTCCTTTGGGTCCGCGGTAACCCCACTATGAAGTCCATGGATATACTATCCCAATTTTGATCTGGAACTTGTAAAGGATGTAAAAGACTTGGTGTCTTTACCCTTTCTACTTCGTTGACTTGACACATAAAGCATTGTTGAACATAAGTATGGATATCTCTGGCTAATCCAGGCCACCAAAATGTTCTTCTAACAAGCTGTATTGTCTTGTCAACACCAGGATGTGCTGCGCAGGGAACATCATGGTTATCATGCATGACTTTCTTTCTCAAATCCCGGGAATCTGGCACACAAACCTTTCCTTTCTGCTTCAGTATACCATTCTCCTGTGAGAAATTAGAATATGGAACGGACTTGTTTGCTTTAGTAGAAGAAGAAACAGTTGGAATTGTCCCGTCTCCTAAAATAGAGTCATCACTAATGGCTCTAACTATCTGTAACAAATGTGGATCTTCCACCTGTGCTTCCTTAATTTCTTGAAGCAATGAGCTTTCTAAAACTGTAAAGCTCATTTGATACATTATACGATGTTGGTGCAGGACAATCACCAATTGATGTTTTGACATGCAAATGAAGTCAAGATTTGAAGGAAAGATTCCAGTTATGAAGCAAGGAAGAAGTATACATTCAGAAGAGGAAGACATGTACACATATGTACAGATAGTTCAATTATGTCTTTGAGAAGTCATAAGGTTGTAAATTTTTGTATATATATATATACTATGAAAGTATCGGGGCAAGTGTGAGAGAGCATGAGAATAGAGAAATGAGAAGTTGTAAGAGTCATTAGACACTTGAGAAGTTAGTTGAACTCTCTCTCATCATTCGGTTGTAAACTCCTTCAGAAATGACAGAAATTTGCACCCGATGTTTCTGAGTTTTCTTCTTCTGTGTTAGATCTTTTGTGAAATGCTTTTGTACAAATCTAAGTCTATAGGTAGCTGACCTCTGTACAAATTTTCAGCTTCTAATTGTGATCAGGCTGAGAGAATTATGTGTAGGAACATTTATATGTGAAGAAGTGATCACTAGTTCCTGAAATAGGCGCAAAATTTGAAGTCAATGTTTTGATCATTTCTCACTCGACAGTTTAAATTTTTGAGCAAGCAAGCACTCAATCTTTAAGTGGAAGGTAAGCTACTTGTGACTAAAAGCATTTGCTTAAACGGGTTCTATTCTTGGAGAACCATGTCTTAGAAGTTATAGGTGTCTAAATCGACTTCTCAGAAGTACAGTTTTAGACATAGGTAACTTGTTGAGTTCATTTCTCAAGTTATACTGAATCTTTTGGAGTAATTCAACTTGGAGAAGGTGCGCAATCTATAGGCGACACCTTCTTCAAAGTTTCATAAAAAACTTTACACAATTGATAGGTCAATGAAAAAGATATGTGCAGCAGACTTTCTGTATTGTCATCATCTTCACAGATTTTTCAAAATCCTGATAATTGAGTATGGATCTTCTAAAATTGGAGAAGGTTTGAGTTATTCTTGTTATAGAGGTGCTCTAAATACAAGAATAACTTGTTCTTTTGGAGATTAACACTCTCCATCAGTGGTATCAGAGCAGGAAACATCAGAATTGAAGAAAGGAGGATCCGGACTGCTCCAGCTACAAAGAATTCAACATCTGAAGGTTCAAAAGGTGAAAGCTTGAGAGAAAAGCTTGAGAAGGAGGTCATACAGCACCAAGGAAGACAAAAGGAGTAGCACTCGAAGTAAAGGTACATCTATTACTCATAAAGTTTGAAGAATTCAATACATAGGAGAAGGAAGGATGGGAGATTCTCTTCAAATAGAGAAGTTGGTTAGAGAGAACTATCCAGCATGGTCAATGAGGATGGAAGCTCATCTAATGAGCAAAGACTTGATAGCTTACATTACAGGTGAAGAAGAAAAGCCACAATTTAGAGATCCTAGTGTTCCAACTAGGGAGGAATTATCAGATTTGAAGAATTGGATGAAGAGAGATGCTCACGCTAGGAGCATTATCTATATGGCAGTCAATGACTACTTGCTACCTCACATTAGAGGTCTTGAAAGTGCAAGTGATATATGGAATGCTTTGGAGGAGCATTTCCAAAATACCACAAAGTCTAGGAAGGCATCCTTGTGGGCAGAATTTACTACATTCAAGAAGAAGGCCTCTCAATCCATCTCAGATTATGTAACCAGAATGAAGGACATTGCAGATGAATTAGGAGCTGTGGATGAAGACATTGAGTAGGATAAATTGGTAAGGCAAATACTCACAGGTTTGAGAGGTGATGACAAATGGAAGCCATTTATTTTTTCCACTGAATTATCACTTGATCATTTTTTACTCCTGACTTAAATCAGTTGCTAGGACATATGTTAACCTTTGAGCAGGATGTCAAACGAGAAGGTGACAAGAGTACAGGTCATGCAATGTACTCAAAGGATAAGAAGAAAAATAGCAAACGGAAACAACAAGCAAATGAAGATGAAGGCACAACTAGTCAAGCCAACTTCCTAAGAGGAAGAGGAGGTGGCAAAGGTAGAGGAAGAGGCAGGAGTAACAAAGATGGAGTCAAAGCTTGCTGGATTTGTGGTAAGACAAATAACTTAGCAAATGATTGTTGGCATAATAATCAGAGTAATGGTGGATATAGTCAGAATTTTAATTCAAGAGGAAGAGGTGGCAGAAATCAAAGAGGTAATTTCAGAGGCCGAGGCAGTAGGGGTTACTTTGGAAGAAATGCAGGTAGAGGATTCCAAAGTCAACAATACAATAATACCTACTACAATTATGCTTCAGATCAGAAGGAGGATTCAACATTGATAATGAATGCAACTTATGAAAGGCGGAGTGAAGACCAAAGAGTCTTCTACATTGACTCAGGGTGTAGCAATCACCTAAGCGGTAACATAGCATTGATGACAAATTTGGAGAATAAGGTATCTAACCATGTTGTTCAAACAGGTGACAATACAAAGCACAATGTGAAGTCAATTGGATCAGTGAAGGCCAAGGATGGTAGCACTCTCTTGAGTAAGGTCTTGTATGTTCCTACAATTCCTAAGAATCTGATAAGTGTAGGACAAATTGTTGAAAAAGGTTATGAAGTTAGATTCACTAATGAAGGAGTGTTTGTGGAAGAACCTAGCAATGGGTATAAACAAATTGTTTTAGGGAAGAAAGAAGGAAGGTTGTTCACATTGAAGATTCAAGGCAATGTTGGTCATGCCTTGTTCACTTATGGAGGACATAAGATCTCTGAGTTAGATCTTTGGCATAAGAGGCTTGGACACTTTAATGAAAGAGGTATCAAAGATATGATTAACAATGGTTCAGTGCTTGGATTGCCTAATGTTGCAGGTCAACATATGACATACAGATGTGAGGCATGTCAATTAGGTAAGGCTCATAAGCAATCTTATTCCAAGCATGGTTTTATGTATTCAGAGAAGCTTGAGTTGGTACACACAGATGTGTGGGGACCATCAAAGGATTTCAGTATCAATGGTTCAAGGTACTATGTGATTTATGTTGATGATGCTACCAGATGGATCACTATCTATGTGATCAAAGATAAATCAGAGGTATTCAATACATTCAAACATTATCATGTGTATGCAGAAAGAATTATAGGCTATAAATTGAAGAGACTAAGGTCAGATGGAGGGGGAGAGTATTTCTCTAATGATTTCAGTGATTACTTGTGGAATGCAAGTATAAAAAGGGAAATTACTTGCAGGTACTCTCCTCAAAAAAATGGTGTAGTAGAAAGGAGAAATAGAACTCTTGTTGAGTTTGCAAGATCCATGATGAAGGAGAAAAATTGCCCTAATTATTTGTCGGCTGAGGCTGTAAATACAGCTACTTATTTGGTCAATAGGTTACCTTGTAAAGCCTTGCAGGGTATGACACCTTATGAAGCTTGGTGGGGTAAGAGACCTACCTTAGATCATTGCAAAGTATTTGGATGTTTGGCATATGCATATGTGCCATCACAATTAAGGCACAAATTGGAACCTAAAGCTGAAAAATATGTATTCATTGGTTATGATGATAAGCAAATGGGATATAGGTTGTGGAGTCCATCCAGAGAACAATTTCTTGTATCAACAATTAACATTAATACAGGTGATGAAGAAGTTGTGAATCAGAAGAAAGGTAAATCAAAGGTTCAGATATTTGATGAAGAGGAGAATCATGAAGTGCAGGTTGAAGTTGAAGAAATGCCAAGATTTGATCCAGAATGTGATGAACCAGAAACCTCAAGGAGTGGAGAACTCAGAAGGTCATCAAGACACAAGTGGCAACCTACAAGGTATAGTTATGACACTTCTTTTTTGGCTACCAAAGATTATGCTTACATGATAAAGGCAGATGAAGACCCTTCTACATATGAAGAGGCAAAAGGTAAAGAAAATTGGGAGAAAGCTATGCAGGAAGAATATGATGCATTGATGGAAAATCAGACTTGGGATTTGGTTCCTAAACCAAATAGCCAAAAAATCATTGGATGCAAATGGGTCTACAAGACAAAGAGATTTGCAGATGGAAGTGTGTCTAGGTACAAAGCTAGACTTGTTGTCAAAGGGTTTGCTCAAACATATGGTGTTGATTATGATGAGACTTATAGTCCTGTGGCAAAGATGACAACCATCAGGACACTCATAGCTATTGCTGCATGTAAAGGTTGGAAATTATGTCAATTAGATGTGAAGAATGCTTTTTTGAATGGTTACATTTCAGATGATGTTTGCATGGAGCAACCTCAAGGATTCAGAGATGAAAGGTATCCAGATTATGTGTGCAAGCTCAAGAGAGCTTTATATGGGTTGAAGCAGGCCCCAAGGGCATGGAATTATAGACTTGTGAAGTTCTTGAAAGAACTTGGATTTCAAGTATCAAAAGCAGATAGTAGTTTTCTTGTCAAAGCAAGTGATGATGGGTTTATTTACATGTGCATATATGTTGATGATATAATTCTTACAGGTACAGATGAGAAAGGTATTCAAAGCCTAAAGAAGCAAATGGAGAAAGAGTTCAAAATCAGTGATTTGGGAGACTTATCATATTTCTTGGGCATGGAGATCTCATACACTCAACATGGAGTGTATGTAACTCAAGAAAGGTATTTGAAAAACTTGTTAATCAACTTTAAGATGAATGATTGCAGGATAGCACCTACTCCAATGGAGGTGAATCACAAATTAAGCAGATATGGAGGTGAAGAGTTCAAGGATATGAAGCTATATCAAAGTTTGGTTGGTAGTCTTATCTATGCTACTTTAACTAGGCCTGATTTATCATATGCAGTTGGAGTATTATCTCAATTCATGCATTGCCCTAGGAAAGAACATTGGATTGCAGGTCAAAGAGTATTGAGGTACATTAAGGGTACACTCAAAGAAGGTTTGTATTATGGTTTTACATGAGATACAAACATCAAGATATATAGTGGTGCAGATTGGGCAGGTAATCCAGATGATAGAAGGTCAACTTATGGATACATGTGTTATGTGGGAGATAAGTTAATCTCTTGGTCTTCAAAGAAGCAACACACAGTTGCTTTATCATCTACAGAAGTAGAGTACAAAGGCATGGTTGAAGCTGCAAAGGAAGTGATATGGCTTAAGACTCTCATGAAGAGTTTTGATATCATTCATAGTACTCCTACTATTCATGGAGATAACATGAGTTCATTGTATTTAGCTGCTAACCCTGTGTTTCATGCCAGGACCAAACACATTGAGATTCAGTATCACTTTCTAAGAGAGAAGGTGATGGACAAAGAGATTGAAGTCATACATACTTCAACAAAAGATCAGATAGCTGATATGCTAACAAAAAGCTTGGATGGACCAAAGCTACAGAGATTCAAAGACATGGCAGGTATAAAGAAGATAGAGAAAACCTCAATTGATGATTGAGGGGGAGCTTTTGGTGGAGGACAATCACCAATTGATGTTTTGACATGCGAATGAAGTCAAGATTTGAAGGAAAGGTTCAAGTTATGAAGCAAGGAAGAAGTATACATTCAGAAGAGGAAGACATGTACACATATGTACAGATAGTTCAATTATGTCTTTGAGAAGTCATAAGGTTGTAAATTTTTGTATATATATATACTATGAAAGTGTCGGGGCAAGTGTGAGAGCGCATGAGAATAGAGAAATGAGAAGTTGTAAGAGTCATTAGACACTTGAGAAGTTAGTTGAACTCTCTCTCATCATTCAGTTGTAAACTCCTTCAGAAATGACAGAAATTTGCACCCGATGTTTCTGAGTTTTCTTCTTCTGTGTTAGATCTTTTGTGAAATGCTTTTGTACAAGTCTAAGTCTATAGGTAGCTGACCTCTGTACAAATTTTCAGCTTCTAATTGTGATCAGGCTGAGAGAATTATGTGTAGGAACATTTATATGTGAAGAAGTGATCACTAGTTCCTGAAACAGGCGCAAAATTTGAAGTCAATGTTTTGATCATTTCTCACTCCACAGTTTAAATTTTTGAGCAAGCAAGCACTCAATCTTTAAGTGGAAGGTAAGCTACTTGTGACTAAAAGCATTTGCTTAAACGGGTTCTATTCTTGGAGAACCATGTCCTAGAAGTTATAGGTGTCTAAATCGACTTCTCAGAAGTACAGTTTTAGACATAGGTAACTTGTTGAGTTCATTTCTCAAGTTATACTGAATCTTTTGGAGTAATTCAACTTGGAGAAGGTGCATAATCTATAGCCGACACCTTGTGCAAAGTTTCATAAAAAACTTTACACAATTGATAGGTCAATGAAAAAGATATGTGCAGCAGACTTTCTGTAGAGTCATCATCTTCACAGATTTTTCAATATCTTGATAATTGAGTATGGATCTTCTAAAATTGGAGAAGGTTTAAGTTATTCTTGTTATAGAGGTGCTCTAAATACAAGAATAACTTGTTCTTTTGGAGATTAACACTCTCCATCAGTGGTATCAGAGCAGGAAACATCAGAATTGAAGAAAGGAGGATCCCGACTGCTCCAGCTACAAAGAATTCAACATCTGAAGGTTCAAAAGGTGAAAGCTTGAGAGAAAAGCTTGAGAAGGAGGTCATACAGCACCAAGGAAGACAAAAGGAGTAGCACCAAAGTAAAGGTACATCTATTACTCATAAAGTTTGAAGAATTCAATACACAGGAGAAGGAAGGATGGGAGATTCTCTTCAAATAGAGAAGTTGGTTAGAGAGAACTATCCAGCATGGTCAATGAGGATGGAAGCTCATCTAATGAGCAAAGACTTGATAGCTTACATTACAGGTGAAGAAGAAAAGCCACAATTTAGAGATCCTAGTGTTCCAACTAGGGAGGAATTATCAAATTTGAAGAATTGGATGAAGAGAGATGCTCACGCTAGGAGCATTATCTATATGGCAGTCAATGACTACTTGCTACCTCACATTAGAGGTCTTGAAAGTGCAAGTGATATATGGAATGCTTTGGAGGAGCATTTCCAAAATACCACAAAGTCTAGGAAGGCATCCTTGTGGGCAGAATTTACTACATTCAAGAAGAAGGCCTCTCAATCCATCTCAGATTATGTAACCAGAATGAAGGACATTGCAGATGAATTAGGAGCTGTGGATGAAGACATTGAGTAGGATAAATTGGTAAGGCAAATACTTACAGGTTTGAGAGGTGATGACAAATGGAAGCCATTTATTTTTTCCACTGAATTATCACTTGATCATTTTACTCCTGACTTAAATCAGTTGCTAGGACATATGTTAACCTTTGAGCAGGATGTCAAAGGAGAAGGTGACAAGAGTACAGGTCATGCAATGTACTCAAAGGATAAGAAGAAAAATAGCAAACGGAAACAACAAGCAAATGAAGATGAAGGCACAACTAGTCAAGCCAACTTCCTAAGAGGAAGAGGAGGTGGCAAAGGTAGAGGAAGAGGCAGGAGTAACAAAGATGGAGTCAAAGCTTGCTGGATTTGTGGTAAGACAAATAACTTAGCAAATGATTGTTGGCATAATAATCAGAGTAATGGTGGATATAATCAGAATTTTAATTCAAGAGGAAGAGGTGGCAGAAATCAAAGAGGTAATTTCAGAGGCCGAGGCAGTAGGGGTTACTTTGGAAGAAATGCAGGTAGAGGATTCCAAAGTCAACAATACAATAATACCTACTACAATTATGCTTCAGATCAGAAGGAGGATTCAACATTGATAATGAATGCAACTTGTGAAAGGCGGAGTGAAGACCAAAGAGTCTTCTACATTGACTCAGGGTGTAGCAATCACCTAAGCGGTAACATAGCATTGATGACAAATTTGGAGAATAAGGTATCTAACCATGTTGTTCAAACAGGTGACAATACAAAGCACAATGTGAAGTCAATTGGATCAGTGAAGGCCAAGGATGGTAGCACTCTCTTGAGTAAGGTCTTGTATGTTCCTACAATTCCTAAGAATCTGATAAGTGTAGGACAAATTGTTGAAAAAGGTTATGAAGTTAGATTCACTAATGAAGGAGTGTTTTTGGAAGAACCTAGCAATGGGTATAAACAAATTGTTTCAGGGAAGAAAGAAGGAAGGTTGTTCACATTGAAGATTCAAGGCAATGTTGGTCATGCCTTGTTCACTTATGGAGGACATAAGATCTCTGAGTTAGATCTTTGGCATAAGAGGCTTGGACACTTTAATGAAAGAGGTATCAAAGATATGATTAACAATGGTTCAGTGCTTGGATTGCCTAATGTTGCAGGTCAACATATGACATACAGATGTGAGGCATGTCAATTAGGTAAGGCTCATAAGCAATCTTATTCCAAGCATGGTTTTATGTATTCAGAGAAGCTTGAGTTGGTACACACAGATGTGTGGGGACCATCAAAGGATTTCAGTATCAATGGTTCAAGGTACTATGTGATTTATGTTGATGATGCTACCAGATGGATCACTATCTATGTGATCAAAGATAAATCAGAGGTATTCAATACATTTAAACATTATCATGTGTATGCAGAAAGAATTACAGGCTATAAATTGAAGAGACTAAGGTCAGATGGAGGGGGAGAGTATTTCTCTAATGATTTCAGTGATTACTTGTGGAATGCAAGTATAAAAAGGGAAATTACTTGCAGGTACTCTCCTCATAAAAATGGTGTAGTAGAAAGGAGAAATAGAACTCTTGTTGAGTTTGCAAGATCCATGATGAAGGAGAAAAATTGCCGTAATTATTTGTGGGCTGAGGCTGTAAATACAGCTACTTATTTGGTCAATAGGTTACCTTGTAAAGCCTTGCAGGGTATGACACCTTATGAAGCTTGGTGGGGTAAGAGACCTACCTTAGATCATTGCAAAGTATTTGGATGTTTGGCATATGCATATGTGCCATCACAATTAAGGCACAAATTGGAACCTAAAGCTGAAAAATATGTATTCATTGGTTATGATGATAAGCAAATGGGATATAGGTTGTGGAGTCCATCGATGGAACAATTTCTTGTATCAAAAGATGTTACATTTGATGAGCAAGGTACATGGTATGTAGGTACAATTAACATTAATACAGGTGATGAAGAAGTTGTGAATCAGAAGAAAGGTAAATCAAAGGTTCAGATATTTGATGAAGAGGAGAATCATGAAGTGCAGGTTGAAGTTGAAGAAATGCCAAGATTTGATCCAGAATGTGATGAACCAGAAACCTCAAGGAGTGGAGAACTCAGAAGGTCATCAAGACACAAGTGGCAACCTACAAGGTATAGTTATGACACTTCTTTTTTGGCTACCAAAGATTATGCTTACATGATAAAGGCAGATGAAGACCCTTCTACATATGAAGAGGCAAAAGGTAAAGAAAATTGGGAGAAAGCTATGCAGGAAGAATATGATGCATTGATGGAAAATCAGACTTGGGATTTGGTTCCTAAACCAAATAGCCAGAAAATCATTGGATGCAAATGGGTCTACAAGACAAAGAGATTTGCAGATGGAAGTGTGTCTAGGTACAAAGCTAGACTTGTTGTCAAAGGGTTTGCTCAAACATATGGTATTGATTATGATGAGACTTATAGTCATGTGGCAAAGATGACAACCATCAGGACACTCATAGCTATTGCTGCATGTAAAGGTTGGAAATTATGTCAATTAGATGTGAAGAATGCTTTTTTGAATGGTTACATTTCAGATGATGTTTTCATGGAGCAACCTCAAGGATTCAGAGATGAAAGGTATCCAGATTATGTGTGCAAGCTCAAGAGAGCTTTATATGGGTTGAAGCAGGCCCCAAGGGCATGTAATTATAGACTTGTGAAGTTCTTGAAAGAACTTGGATTTCAAGTATCAAAAGCAGATAGTAGTTTGCTTGTCAAAGCAAGTGATGATGGGTTTATTTACATGTGCATATATGTTGATGATATAATTCTTACAGGTACAGATGAGAAAGGTATTCAAAGCCTAAAGAAGCAAATGGAGAAAGAGTTCAAAATCAGTGATTTGGGAGACTTATCATATTTCTTGGGCATGGAGATCTCATACACTCAACATGGAGTGTATGTAACTCAAGAAAGGTATTTGAAAAACTTGTTAATCAAGTTTAAGATGAATGATTGTAGGATAGCACCTACTCCAATGGAGGTGAATCACAAATTAAGCAGATATGGAGGTGAAGAGTTCAAGGATATGAAGCTATATCAAAGTTTGGTTGGTAGTCTTATCTATGCTACTTTAACTAGGCCTGATTTATCATATGCAGTTGGAGTATTATCTCAATTCATGCATTGCCCTAGGAAAGAACATTGGATTGCAGGTCAAAGAGTATTGAGGTACATTAAGGGTACACTCAAAGAAGGTTTGTATTATGGTTTTACATCAGATACAAACATCAAGATATATAGTGGTGCAGATTGGGCAGGTAATCCAGATGATAGAAGGTCAACTTATGGATACATGTGTTATGTGGGAGATAAGTTAATCTCTTGGTCTTCAAAGAAGCAACACACAGTTGCTTTATCATCTACAGAAGTTGAGTACAAAGGCATGGTTGAAGCTGCAAAGGAAGTGATATGGCTTAAGACTCTCATGAAGAGTTTTGATATCATTCATAGTACTCCTACTATTCATGGAGATAACATGAGTTCATTGTATTTAGCTGCTAACCCTGTGTTTCATGCCAGGACCAAACACATTGAGATTCAGTATCACTTTCTAAGAGAGAAGGTGATGGACAAAGAGATTGAAGTCATACATACTTCAACAAAAGATCAGATAGCTGATATGCTAACAAAAAGCTTGGATGGACCAAAGCTATAGAGATTCAAAGACATGGCAGGTATAAAGAAGATAGAGAAAACCTCAATTGATGATTGAGGGGGAGCTTTTGGTGCAGGACAATCACCAATTGATGTTTTGACATGCAAATGAAGTCAAGATTTGAAGGAAAGATTCAAGTTATGAAGCAAGGAAGAAGTATACATTCAGAAGAGGAAGACATGTACACATATGTATAGATAGTTCAATTATGTCTTTGAGAAGTCATAAGGTTGTAAATTTTTGTATATATATATACTATGAAAGTGTCGGGGCAAGTGTGAGAGCACATGAGAATAGAGAAATGAGAAGTTGTAAGAGTCATTAGAGACTTGAGAAGTTAGTTGAACTCTCTCTCATCATTCAGTTGTAAACTCCTTCAGAAATGACAGAAATTTGCACTCGATGTTTCTGAGTTTTCTTCTTCTGTGTTAGATCTTTTGTGAAATGCTTTTGTACAAGTCTAAGTCTATAGGTAGCTGACCTCTGTACAAATTTTCAGCTTCTAATTGTGATCAGGCTGAGAGAATTATGTGTAGGAACATTTATATGTGAAGAAGTGATCACTAGTTCCTGAAACAGGCGCAAAATTTGAAGTCAATGTTTTAATCATTTCTCACTCCATAGTTTAAATTTTTGAGCAAGCAAGCACTCAATCTTTAAGTGGAAGGTAAGCTACTTGTGACTAAAAGCATTTGCTTAAACGGGTTCTATTCTTGGAGAACCATGTCTTAGAAGTTATAGGTGTCTAAATCGACTTCTAAGAAGTACAATTTTAGACATAGGTAACTTGTTGAGTTCATTTCTCAAGTTATACTGAATCTTTTGGAGTAATTCAACTTGGAGAAGGTGCATAATCTATAGGCGACACCTTGTGCAAAGTTTCATAAAAAACTTTATACAATTGATAGGTCAATGAAAAATATATGTGCAGCAGACTTTCTGTAGAGTCATCATCTTCACAGATTTTTCAAAATCTTGATAATTGAGTATGGATCTTCTAAAATTGGAGAAGGTTTGAGTTATTCTTGTTATAGAGGTGCTCTAAGTACAAGAATAACTTATTCTTTTAGAGATTAACACTCTCCATCATACGAGATAATGCATCAGCTACTATATTTTCTTTGCCTCTTATATACAAGATTTCCATATGAAATTCTTGCATGAGCTCAGCCCAACGAGCTTTTCGGCCTCGAAGATCTGGCTGACTACAAAAATACTTGAGTGTATGATGATCTGTGAATACCTTAAAGTCTGCTGAAGGTATGTCATTTTGGTGACTAGGAATTTCTGTAGAAGCAAAGTTCTCACTTTAGGCTATCATTTCTCAAAGTTTGGAGTGGCAATGAGTTAATGGTGACCATAGAGGTGTTCTAGTGTCACGTTAATTCATTTCTTGTGGTGTTTCATACATCAACAAGTGGTATCAGAGCAGAAAGGTCCTGAAGAGCAGAAGGCGGCAAAGATACGAGAAGTTTTGGAAAGTTTTCCATTAAAGTTTCAAAGGTGAAACATTTGAAGACACAAGGCATCAAAAGGTTACTTCAAAACTATCCTCATACACAAAGAACTCCAAAAGGTATTATTCTTTATCCTTTAAGCTCAAAGGTTGCAGCAGAAGGAAAGGAGTATGGCAGATCATATCTCCATTCACAAACTTGACAAAGATAATTACCCCACATGGGTAATGAGAATGGAAGCCTTACTTATGAGTAAGGATCTCATGATATATGTTACAGGTGAAGAAGAGAAGCCAGTATTTGAAGATGAAAGCCGACCAAAGAAAGAAGAACTTGATGCTTTAAAGCATTGGCAGAAGAAGGATGCAAGTGCAAAAGCCTACATATACAATACAATCTCACATCATTTGCTACCACACATCAGAGGATTGGAATCATCTGAAGATATATGGAATGCATTGGAGTATCATTTCCAGAGCACTACTAAAGCACGGAAAGCAAGTCTATGGTCAGATTCAAGAAGAAGCCAAGTCAAAGTATTAGTGATTATGTCACTAAGATGAAGGATCTTGCAGATAGTCTTGGATCCATAGATGAAGATGTTGAAGATCACAGATTGATTGCTCAGCTAGTTGCAGGTTTGAGAGGGGATGAAAGGTGGAAACCTTTTGTCTTATCAACAGAACTTTCATTAAATCATTATGTTCCAGATTTGAACCACTTGCTTGGTTTGATGCTCACATATGAGCAAGACTTGAAGGGAGATGGAGATAAAGGACAAAGTTCTGCAATGTACATGAAGAACAAGAAGAAAGGAGATAAAGCTAAAGCAAAGGATGAAGAGGATTCTAGTTCTCAGGTTTATTATGCAAGAGGTAAAGGCACTGGTAGAGGAAGAGCAAGAGGCTTTGGAAGAGGAAGAGGTAATCAGAATAACAACAAGAAGGCTTGCTGGATCTGTGGATTGAGTAATCATTTGGCTCATGACTGTTGGCACAACCAACAAGGATCAAACCAGAATCAAAACAATAATAGCAGAGGTCGAGGTGGACGATATCAAAGTAATTTTCAAAGAGGTAGACAAAGTCAAAGAGGAGGCTATGGTAGAGGTGGAGGAAGAAGTTGGGGATAGAATAAATCCTACAACACCACCTACTACAACTATGCAAATGACACACAGAATGAAAATCATACATCATTGATGATGAATTCAATCAGCACATCAGACAAAGAAGATCTAAAGGTATTTTACATTGACTCTGGATGTTCTAATCATTTGTTAGGAAACATAGAATTGATGTCAGAATTGGAAAAAGGCATTTCTAGTCATACTGTTCAAACAGGTGATAATACAAGACATAGTGTACATTCAATTGGAAAAGTGAAATGCAAGAGTGGAGCAGATTTGCTAACCAATGTTTTGTATGTTCCTACAATACCTAAAAACTTGATTAGTGTGGGACAGATAGTTGAAAAAGGTTTTCAAGTCAGGTTTACAAATGAAGGAGTATTTGTGGAAGATCCAGAGAATGGATATAATCAGATTGTCTCTGGTAAGAAAGAAGGTAGACTCTTTACTTTAAGAGTACAAGGGAACATTGGTCAAGCTTTGCTCACACATGGTGAAGGAGTCATTACAGAACTTGATCTTTGGCATAAGAGATTAGGTCATTTCAATGAAAGAGGAATTAAAGCTATGGTTGGTAATCAGTCTGTACTAGGATTACCAAATGTGCAAAGTCAACATATGATTTATAAATGTGAAGCATGTCAAATGGGAAAAGCACACAGGTTACCATTTCAGAAGAAAGGATTCAAACATGATGGATTACTAGAGCTCATTCATACTGATGTATGGGGACCAACAAAAGAAGGATCTATCAGTGGCTCAAGATATTATGTTCTTTTCATTGATGATGCTACAAGATGGATAACATTATATGTTTTAAAGGAAAGATCAGAAGTGTTTGGAGCTTTCAAGCATTTTCATGCATATGCAGAGAGAGTCACAGGTCAAAAGATTAAAAGACTGAGGTCTGATGGAGGGGGAGAATACTTCTCCCAAGAGTTCAATGATTATCTTTGGAATGCAGGTATTAAGAGAGAAATAACCTGCAGGTATACACCACAACAAAATGGTGTAGCAGAAAGAAGGAACATGACTTTGGTTGAGTTTGCTAGAGCTATGCTAAAGGAGAAGAATTGTCCAAATTATCTTTGGGCTGAGGCTGTAAATATAGCTACATATCTTGTGAATAGCTACAAGTCTCGTAAGATCATGATCAGAACTAAGAAGATGCTCGAGACTGTGCGGCGGGCTCGTAGGGTAGCTCTCTACCACAGACTCTGGCGGCTCGAGGAGGAAGTGAACAAAGGAAAACACCAAGCCCAGAAAGGTCTCCGAAAAATCAGAGCAGTGTTGAGATACGAGGAAAAAATACAAAGGAAAAACTTGCAAATCTTCTTCAAGGAGTGGTGGGCTGGCAAAGCCGACAAACCCACCAAAGAGATGTGCCGTATCCTTAAAAGGAAACACAACAGAGAATCGATCCCCCTACTGCTAGATCCACTTGGCAATGTATGCAATTCGGAAGAAGATAATTTTGGCATCATCGAAGGGCACTTCACGAGACTCCTGGGAACCTCGAACCCCCTCTCCCACCATAGAAGGGACTGTATGGCTGCCATTTCTAGGGTTTCCCCCCGGAGGATTCCACCCAACCTCCACTCCCTGCTTCATGCTCCTATCTCTGAATCAGAAATCATTGAGGTCATTGATGCCCTCCCTCTCGGTAAAAGCCCGGGACCCGACGGACTCACTAACGAGTTCTTTAAATCCTTCAAGCTGGTGGTTGCCACCCCTCTTCGGATGGTTTGGCAAGAAGCGCTAAAGTTTGGTGCTCTTCCTTCTTGTCTAAATAATGGAATTATCAAGTTGATACACAAGAAGGGGGAAAAGAACAGAATCGAGAACTGGCGGCCTATTACGATGCTCCAAACAGGATACAAGATCATCGCCAAAGTCATCGCCAACAGACTCTCGTGCCACCTGAGATCTCGGCTTAGTGAGGACCAAAAAGGTTTCATCAAAGGCAGGTCTATCCTGGAAACCATTATGGATATTTGGGAAGGTATTCAATTTGCAAATGAGTCTAATCAAGATGTGGTCTTCCTCAAGATCGATTTTGACAAAGCCTACGACAGGCTAGAATGGGACTATATTCTGCAGTCGCTCCAAGATCTCGGATGTAGTCAGAAATTCACCAAGATGATCGCGACCCTTCTCGGAAACGCAACGACCCAAATTAACGTTAACGGCAAACTTTCGAAGGCGATCCATCTTAAAAGGTCTATTAGACAAGGGTGCCCTCTGGCCCCCCTTCTTTTTGCCGTCGCCACTGAGGGGCTTGTTAAAGGTTATATTCCTCGTTTACTATTAACGTAACTGTTAACTGCCTGCCGCAGACGTTAATTACTAATTCAAAACAATAACCCGTCGGAGACTCCCGAATCTGGTTTCACACCTGCATACCAGATATTTCCGAGTCTCCCTCTTTCTCTGTACTCAATCTTAC
>CM035410.1:80577478-80587478 GCA_020310875.1 Ceratopteris richardii
AGCAACTAAATACAATGAACTCATGTTATCCCCATGAATAGTAGGAGTACTCTGAATGATGTCAAAACTCTTCATTAGAGTCTTAAGCCATATCACTTCCTTTGCAGCTTCAACCATACCTTTGTACTCAGCCTCTATAGATGACAAAGCAACTGTGTGTTGCTTCTTTGAACACCAAGAAATTAACTTATCTCCCACATAACACAAGTATCCATATGTTGATCTCCTATCATCAGGATTAGCTGCCCAATCTGCATCACTATATATCTTGATGTTTGTATCTGATGTAAAAGCATAATACAAACCCTCTTTGAGTGTACCCTTAATGTACCTCAACTCTATTTGACCTTCAATCCAATGTTCTTTCCTAGGGCAATGCATGAATTGAGACAATACTCCCACTTCATATATAAGTCAGGCCTAGTTAATGTAGCATAGATCAGAATACCAACCAAACTCTGATATAATTTCATGTCCTTGAACTCTTCACCTTCATATCTGCTCAATTTGTGATTCACCTCCATTGGAGTAGGTGCTACCCTGCAATCATTCATCTTAAACTTGATTAACAAGTTTCTCAAATACCTTTCTTGAGTCACATACACTCCATGTTGAGTGTATGAAATCTCCATGCCCAAGAAATATGACAAGTCTCCCAAATCACTAATCTTAAATTCTTTCTCCATTTACTTCTTTAGGCTTTGAATGCCTTTCTCATCTGTACTTGTAAGAATTATATCATCAACATATATGCACATATATATGAACCCATCATCACTTGCTTCAACAAGCAAGCTACTATCTGCTTTAGATACTTGAAATCCAAGTTCTTTCAAGAACTTCACAAGTCTATAATTCCATTCCCTTTGGGCCTGCTTCAAACCATACAAAGATCTCTCTAGCTTGCACACATGATCTCGATACCTTCCATCTCTAAATCCTTGTGGTTGCTCCATGAAAACATCATCTGAAATATAACCATTTAAAAAAGCATTCTTCACATCTAATTGACATAATTTCCAACCTTTACATGTAGCAATAGCTATGAGTGTCCTGATGGTTGTCATCTTTGCCACAGGACTATAGGTCTCATCATAGTCTACACCATATGTCTGAGCAAAACCTTTCACAACAAGTCTAGCTTTATACCTAGACACACTTCCATCTGCAAACCTCTTTGTCTTGTAGACCCATTTGCATCCAATGATCTTCTGGCTATTTGGTTTAGGAACCAACTCCCATGTCTGATTCTCCATCAATGCATCATATTCTTCCTGCATAGCTTTCTCCCAATTTTCCTTACCTTTTGCCTCTTCATATGTAGAAGGGTCTTCATCTGCCTTTATCATATAAGCATAATCTTTGGTAGCCAAAAAAGAAGTGTCATAGCTATACCTTGTAAGTTGCCACTTGTGTCTTGATGACCTTCTAAGTTCTCCACTCCTTGAGGTTTCTGGTTCATCACACTCAGGATCAAATCTTGGCATTTTTTCAACTTCAACCTGCACTTCATTGTTCTCCTCTTCATCAAATATATGAACCTTTGATTTACCTTTCTTTTGATTCACAACTTCTTCATCACCTGCATTAATATTGATTGTACCTGCATACCAAGTAGCTTGCTCATCAAATGTAACATCTTTTGATACAAGGAATTGTTTTGTGGATGGAATCCACAACCTATATCCCATCTACTTATCATCATATCCAATAAATACATACTTTTCAGCTTTAGGTTCCAATTTGTGCCTTAATTGTGATGGCACATATGCATATGCCAAACATCCAAATACTTTGCAATGGTCTGATGTAGGTCTCTTACCCCACCATGCCTCATATGGTGTCATACCCTGCAAAGCTTTACATGGTAACCTATAAACCAAATAAGTAGCTGTATTTACAGCCTCAGCCCAGAAGTAATTTGGGCAATTTTTCTCCTTCATCATTGACCTTGCAAACTCAACAAGAGTTCTATTTCTTCTCTCTGCTACACCATTTTGTTGAGGAGAGTACCTGCAAGTAACCTCTCTTTTAATACCTACATTCCACAAGTAATCACTCAACTCATTAGAAAAATACTCTCCCCCTCCATCTAACCTTAGTCTTTTCAACTTATGACCTGTAATTCTCTCTGCATACACATGATAATGTTTGAATGTATCGAATACCTCTGACTTATCTTTGATCACATAAATAGTGATCCATCTGGTAGCATCATCAACATAAATCACATAATACCTTGAACCATTGATACTAAAATCCTTTGATGCCCCCACACATCTGTGTGTACCAATTCAAGCTTTTCTCAATACATAAAACCATGCTTGGAATAAGATTGCTTATGAGCCTTACCTAATTGACATGCCTCACATCTGTATGTCATATGTTGACCTGCAACATTAGGCAATCCAAGCATTGAACCATTATTAATCATATCTTTGATACCTCTTTCATTGAAATGTCCAAGCCTCTTGTGCCAAAGATCTAACTCAGAGATCTTATGCCCTCCATAGGTGAACAAAGCATGACCAACATTACCTTGAATCTCCAATGTGAACAATCTTCCTTCTTTTTTACCTGAAACAATCTGTTTATACCCATTGCTAGGGTCTTCCACAAACACTCCTTCATAAGTGAACCTAACTTCATAACCCTTTTCAACAATTTGTCCTACACTTATCAGATTCTTAGGAATTGTATGAACATACAAGACCTTACTCAAGAGAGTGCTACCATCCTTGGCCTTCACTGATCCAATTGACTTCACATTATGCTTTGTATTGTCACCTGTTTGAACTACATGATTAGTTACCTTATTTTCCAAATCAGTCATCAAAGCTATATTGCCACTCAGGTGATTGCTACACCCTGAGTCAATGTAGAAGACTCTTTGGTCTTCACTTTGCCTTTCACAAGTTGCATTCATTATCAATGTTGAATCCTCATTCTGATCTGAAGCATAATTGTAGTAGGTATTGTTGTATTGTTGACTTTGGAATCCTCTACCTGCATTTCTTCCAAAGTAACCTCTACCTCTGAAATTACCTCTTTGATTTCTGCCACCTCTTCCTCTTGAATTAAAATTCTGATTATATCCACCATTACTCTGAGTATTATGCCAACAATCATAGCTAAGTGATTTGTCTTACCACAAATCCAGCAAGCCTTGACTCCTGTTGGAACAAACCAATCACAAATTGATGATTATAAAGACCTTGAATCAAGCTTATGATCAGATTGAAGTGGAAGAAGACACTTGAGAGAGTGAAGAGATCTCAGAAGTGAAGTATGTATACATATGTACACTATAGGTGGAAATTCTTGTAATCTGAGTATAGATAATCCTTAGGATGATAAGGAGTAATGTAATAGACCCGGAATAACTCTAAAACTATATGTATATAAGTCAATGATGTAAAGAAATATGTGTGAGAGTCATTTTGAAGACAAGTGTCGTAGAGAGGTGTAGAGAGTTTTACTCAGGAAATTAGCGACGGGTTTTTTCTCTGAATTCTCTCAGTCTTATCATGTGGATCAGAAATCCTTTTGTATACATCTAATCTGAAAGCTAATGAAGCTATGTTCAAAATTTTATGATCTAATTTCTTTCCTACTATGAGAATGATCAATAAGAACATTTGTATGTAGAATCTGCAGACAGACTTCTAAAAGTCACGCACTTTTCCGTGTCAATGTTTTGCTTAGATGTCAGTGCATAGTGTAAAGTTTTGAATGAGTCAGCATTCAAAATCTAAGTTAGAAGGTAAGGAAGCTATGGCTAAAATCATTTAGCAAAACGGGATTTGTGCTGTGAGAAATCAACTTAAGAATTTGACCATGTCAAAGTTGCCATTCCTGGAAGATAGTTTTTGACATACCTTTGATCTTAAGGATCAAATCAAAGTTTTAATGATTCTTTTGAAGGATCAATGGTTAATATGATTGCGAAAAGGTAGCTTGAAGATATCTATATTATAAGATTGAAGAAATCTGAAGATATGTGCAGGTAAGGAAGTCAATCTTTGAAGCAGACTTCTTGAAGAAGAAAAATTCTCACTCAAAGAATTATTCATGGTTGATTTGGTAAATCAAAGTAACATTTGTGTAGAGATTGGTCTACAACTGATATAGATGTGATCTTAGATCAGTATAGATCAAGCATTTGGAGATTAAAAGGTCTCCATCAGTGGTATCAGAGCTGAAGGTGCAATACAAGGGAAGCAAAGGCATTGGAAGTCCCGACTGCTGCAGATATTGAAGTTCTTTCTAATCGAAGGTGGACAAGGACAAATTCGTGAAGATAACCTACAGAAGTACAAAGCACGAGTTCGAAGGATAAAAAAGGATTGAAGTTTCATATCAAAGGAACATTTTACTATCATAAATCATAGTAATTGCAAATACAGAAGATCAAAAGATGGGAGAAAGCTTGCAGATTGATAAGCTAGATAGGGAGAACTATCCAGCTTGGTCCATGAGGATGGAGGCACACCTCATGAGTAAAGATTTGATGGCATTCATTACAGGAGAAGAAGAAAAGCCTGAATTTGCTGATCCTAGTATTCCAACTAGGGAAGAGCTTGCAGATTTGAAGACTTGGATGAGAAAGGATGCTCAAGCTAGGAGCATCATTTACATGGCTATAAATGATTATCTTCTACCTCACATCAGAGGATTGGAAAGTGCAACAGATGTTTGGAATGCTTTGGAAGAGCATTTCCAAAACACAAATAAGTCAAGGAAATCCTCATTATGGGCAGAGTTTACAACTTTCAAGAAGAAGTGTTCACAATCAATTTCTGATTATGTGGCAAGGATGAAGGACATTGCAAATAGCTTGGGAGCAGTAGATGAAGACATTGAAGAGGATAAGTTGGTAAGGCAAATACTTACAGGTCTGAGAGGAGATGAGAAGTGGAAGCCTTTCATATTGTCCATAGAATTGTCACAATCATTTTACTCCTGATCTTAATCGATTGCTAGGACACATGCTAACTTTTGAGCAGGACATTAAGGGAGATAATGATAGGAGTACAAGTAAAGTCATGTACTCCAAGGACAAGAAAAAGAATGGCAAAGGGAAGCAATCAACTGATGATGAAGGATCTTCAAGCCAAGCTAACTTTACAAAAGGAAAAATGAATTTTAGAGGTAAAGGAAGAGGAGGTAAGAACAAAGATAATACTAAAGCTTGTTGGATTTGTGGCAGAACCAATCATTTGGCAAATGATTGTTGGTATAACAATCAAAATGGTGGAAGCAATAATTAGATTTTTAATCAAAGAGGTAGATGAGGCAGAAACCAAAGAGGCAATTTTAGAGGAAGAGGTGGTAGGACATCATATGCTAGAGGAGGTGGAAGAAGCTTTCAACCTCAGTCCTACAACAACAACTATTATAGCTATGCATCAGATCAGAAGGATGATATGACTCTTATCTTGAATGCAACTCATGAATCAGTAGGAGAAGATCAAAGGGTGTTTTATATTGACTCAGGATGTAGCAATCATCTGAGTGGCAATATATCCTTGATGACTGATATGGAAGCAAAGGTGAATGGACATACAGTTCAAACAGGTGACAGTACCAAACATAAAGTGGAGAGCATTGGATCAGTGAAGACAAAGAGTGGAAGTACACTCTTGAGCAAGGTACTTTATGTTCCTACTATTCCTAAAAATTTGATAAGTGTAGGGCAAATTGTGGAGAAGGGATATGAAGTCAGATTCACAAATGATGGTGTTTATGTGCAAGATCCAAATCAGGGATATAGAAACATAATTGCAGGTAAAAAGGAAGGAAGGTTGTTTACTCTCAAAGTCCAAGGTAATGTGGGACATGCTTTATTTACTTATGGAAGTCAAAAGATGTCTGAGTTAGACCTATGGCATAAAAGGCTAGGTCATTTCAATGAGAGAGCTATAAAGGAAATGTCAAAGAATCAAGTGGTGCTTGGGTTGCCAAAAATTGAAGGGCAACACATGGTGTACAAGTGTGAAGCTTGTCAATTAGGTAAAGCACGCAAAAGTTCATACAATAAATCAGGGTACAAGTATTCAAATATGCTTGAATTGGTTCATACAGATGTGTGGGGTCCCTCAAGGGACTATAGCATAAATGGATCCAGATATTATGTGTTGTTTGTTGATGATGCAACCAGATGGATTACTTTATATGTAATCAAGGATACATCAGAAGTCTTCAAGACATTCAAACATTATCATGCTTATGCAGAAAGGATTACAGGAGAAAAGCTTAAGAGGTTGAGATCAGATGGAGGGGGAGAGTATTTCTCTAAAGAGTTTGATGATTATTTGTGGAATGCAGGTATAAAGAGAGAACTAACTTGCAGGTACTCTCCTCAACAGAATGGAGTTGTAGAAAGAAGAAATAGAACTCTTGTGGAATTTGCAAGAGCAATGATGAAGGAAAAGAATTGTCCAAATTACTTATGGGCAGAAGCTATCAACACTGCAACATACCTTGTGAATAGGTTACCTTGTAAAGCTTTGGACGGAAGAACTCCTTATGAAGCATGGTGGGGTAAGAAACCTACTCTTGATCACTGTAAGGTATTTGGATGCTTATCATATGCTTATGTTCCTTCACAATTGAGACATAAGCTAGAACCCAAAGCAGAGAAATATATGTTTATTGGGTATGATGATAGACAGATGGGTTATAGGTTCTGGAGTCCATCCACAAAGCAATTTCTTGTTACCAAAGATGTTACATTTGATGAGAAAAGCACATGGTATATAGGGTCAACAAATGATTATGCAGATGACAAAGAAATACAAAGGAAAGGGAAGGCAAAAGTAAATGTGTATGAAGAAGATATTGATGATGTTGACTATAAAAGTAAATTGCAGGATAATGTAGAAGATGGGCCAAGATTTGATCCAGAATCAAATGTGGCTGAGAATTCAAGAAGTGCAGAGGTCAGAAGATCCTCAAGGGAAAGGAAAGAGCCTATAAGGCATAGTTATGATACATCTTTTCTAACAACAAAAGATTATGCTTACATTGTGAAGACAGAAGAGGATCCAATTACATATGAAGAAGTTAAAGGTAAACAGAATTGGGAGAAGGCAATGCAAGAAGAGTATGATGCTCTAGTTGAAAATGAAACTTGGGAATTGGTGCCAAGACCAAAGAATCAGAAAGTCATTGGATGTAAGTGGGTGTATAAAACGAAAAAGGTTTGCAGATGGAAAGGTGTCTAGATACAAGGCTAGACTTGTGGTCAAAGGTTATGCCCAAACTTATGGGGTAGATTATGATGAAACGTTTAGTCCTGTTGCTAAGATGTCTACAATTAGATCATTGATTGCTATTGCTGCTTGTAAAGGATGGACGTTATCACAATTACATGTGAAGAATGCATTTCTGAATGGATACATTGCAGATGAAGTATACATGGAGCAACTAGAAGGTTTCATGGATTCAATTGGATCACATTATGTGTGTAAGCTCAAGAGAGCTTTGTATGGGTTGAAGCAGGCTCCAAGAGCATGGAATTACAGGCTTGTCAAGTTCTTGAATGATTGTGGATTTCAAGCATCAAAGGCAGATAGTAGCTTGCTAGTAAAGGCAAGTGAAAATGGATACATATACATGTGTATTTATGTTGATGATATTATTGTCACAGGTACAGATGCTCAAGGAATCAATGAACTTAAGAAACAAATAGAGAAGGAGTTTAAGATAAGTGATTTGGGAAACTTATCTTATTTCTTAGGAATGCAAATTGTGTATACTCAACATGGAGTATATGTTACACAAGAGAGGTACTTGAAGAATCTTCTAGTCAAATTTAACATGGAGGATTGCAAGCCTTCAAGCACACCATTGGAGGTAAATCATAAGTTGAGCAGGTATGGAGGTGAAGAATTTAATGACATGAAGAAATATCAGAGTTTGGTAGGTAGTTTAATCTATGCTACCTTGACAAGGCCAGATCTATCATATGTAGTAGGTGTGTTATCACAATTCATGCATTGTCCAAAGAAGTCTCATTGGATTGCAGCTCAAAGGGTACTTAGATATATCAAAGGAACCCTAAGTGAAGGTCTGTATTATGGATTTACTTCTGACACAAGAATCAAAGTGTTTAGTGATGCAAAATTGGGCAGGTGATTCAGATGATAGAAGGTCCACTCATGGGTATCTCTGTTATATTGGAGATAAACTAGTTTCTTGGTGCTCAAAGAAGCAACATATAGTTGCTTTGTCATCCATAGAAGCAAAGTATAAAGGAATGGTAGAGTCTGCAAAAGAAGTAATATGGTTAAAGACCTTGTTGAAGAGTTTTGGAACTAATCAGAGTACTCCAATTATTTTTGGAGACAATATGAGTTCTTTGTATTTGGCAGCTAACCCTGTTTTTCATGCCAGGACTAAGCATATAGAAATTCAATATCATGTCTTGAGAGAAAAGGTACTTGATAAAGAGATTGAAGTGATGTATACTTCAACAAAAGAACAAGTTGCAGATATGATGACAAAAAGCTTGGATGGACCTAAGTTACAGAGATTCAAAGAGATGGCAGGAGTAAAGAAGAATGGAATAATCACAATCACTGATTGAGGGGGAGCTGTTGGAACAAACCAATCACAAATTGATTATTATAAAGATCTTGAATCAAGCTTATGATCAGATTGAAGTGGAAGAAGACACTTGAGAGAGTGAAGAGATCTCAGAAGTGAAGTATGTATACATATGTACACTATAGGTGGAAATTCTTGTAATCTGAGTATAGATAATCCTTAGGATGATAACGAGTAATGTAATAGACGGGGGATAAGTCTAAAACTATATGTATATAAGTCAATGATGTAAAGAAATATGTGTGAGAGTCATTTTGAAGACAAGTGTCTTAGAGAGATGTGTAGAGAGTTTTACTCAGGAAATTAGCGACGGGTTTTTTCTCTGAGTTCTCTCAGTCTGATCATGTGGATCAGAAATCCTTTTGTACACATCTAATCTAAAAGCTAATGAAGCTATGTTCAGAATTTTATGATCTAAATTCTTTCCTACTCTGAGAATGATCAATAGGAACATTTGTATGTAGAATCTGCAGATAGACTTCTAAAAGTCGCGCACTTTTCCGTGTCAATGTTTTGCTTAGATCTCAGTGCATAGTGTAAAGTTTTGAATGACTGAGCATTCAAAATCTAAGTTAGAAGGTAAGGAGGCTATGGCTAAAAGCATTTAGCAAAACGGGATTTGTGCTGTGAGAAATCAACTTAAGAAGTTGACCATGTCAAAGTCGCCATTCCTAGAAGACAATTTTTGACATACCTTTGATCTTAAGGATCAAATCAAAGTTTTAATGATTCTTTTGAAGGATCAATGGTTAATATGATTGTGCAAAGATAGCTTGAAGGTATGTATATTATTAGATTGAAGAAATCTAAAGATATGTGCAGGTAAGAAAGTCAATCTTTGAAGCAGACTTCTTGAAGAAGAAAAATTCTCACTCAGAGAATTATTCATGGTTGATTTGGTAAATCAAACTAACATTTGTGTAAGTATTGGTCTACAACAGATATAGATGTGATCTTAGATCAGTATAGATCAAGAATTTGGAGATTAAAAGGTCTCCATCAACTCCATCTTTATTACACCTGCCTCTTCCTCTACCTTTGCCACCTCCTCTTCCTCTTAGGAAGTTGGCCTCACTAGTTGTGCCTTCATCTTCATTTGCTTGTTGCTTCCCTTTGCTATTTTTCTTCTTATCCTTTGAATACATTGCATGACCTGTACTATTGTCACCTTCACCTTTGACATCCTGCTCAAAGGTTAACATATGTCGTAGCAACTGATTTAAGTCAGGAGTAAAATGATCAAGTGATAATTCAGTAGACAAAATGAATGGCTTCCATTTGTCATCACCTCTCAAACCTGTGAGGATTTGCCTTACCAATTTATCCTCCTCAATGTCTTCATCAACTGCTCCTAATGCATCTGCAATGTCCTTCATCCTTGTTACATAGT
>CM035410.1:80602478-80604978 GCA_020310875.1 Ceratopteris richardii
CAGCAATCCTCCAACTTTAAGTCGTTCAAACTTATTGACTTGACATTTATGGCACTTAGACACATAGTTTTGCACATCTCGATGCAAACTAGGCCAATAAAAATGTCTTTTCACTAACTCATAGGTTCGGTTAATACCAGGATGTCCTGCACTTGGAGCATCATGGCATTCGAAAAGTACTTGATTTCGTATGTCCATTCTACTTGGGACACAAACCTTACCTTTATAAAGCAAATATTCATCTTGGAGAGAATAGTGTTTAAACTTTCTCTCAGAAGTACTTGCTTCAGTTTGTTTATCTTGTTCAGCTGCTTTCCATGCTTGACTGAAGCTTGGATCCTCTTTGCAGCTTCCTTTCAAAGTTGAAATAAATTCACTTTGAATTTGTACAAAACTTAGATTGTTCAACATAGGCATCCGACTTAAGGCGTCTGCCACTGCATTGAACTTTCCTTTTCTGTACCTGAGCTCATAATCGAACTCTTGTAACTGTTCGGCCCATCTAGCTTTTCTACCTCTAAGATCAGGTTGGTTTGCAAACCACTTTATGCTCTCTTGATCAAAAACTATGGTCAACTTTGATCCATATAGATAATGGCGCCATTTCTTTAGAGCATTTATAATAGCGAACATCTCTCGCTCATAGGTAGAGTAGTTTTGCTGAGCAGGACTTAGCTTTCTACTCTCGAAAGCTATTGGTCGACCATCTTGGCTTAGTACTGCTCCTACTGCAGATGAACTTGCATCTGTCTCTAATTGGAAAGGCTTGTTCGGATCTATGATCTGTAGAACCGGGGCCGATGCTAAAGCAAGTTTAAGTTCTTGAAAACTCTTTGCTTGCTCTTCTTTCCAATTTAACTTTTGATGCTTCCCTTTGAGTTGATCCGTCAAAGGTACTGCAATCTTGGCATATCCAGCCACAAACTTCCGATAATATCCTGCCAATCCAAGAAAACTTTGTAGTTCTCGAACCGTCTTGGGCTCAGGCCATTCAAGAATCACTTGGACCTTTTCAGGGTCAACTTTGATTCCTTCCGCGGAAATAATATGGCCTAAATACTTTACTTCTGGGGTAAAGAATTCACATTTTGACTCTTTACCGTAAAGTTTATTATCGCGAAGAAGTTGAAAAACTTTTTTCAAGTGCTCTAAGTGACTTTCATGATCTTTACTGTAGATCAGAATATCATCGAGAAAATCTACTACAAATTTTCCCAAATACGGCTTAAGCACTTGATTCATCAAAGTCATAAATGTTGCGGGTGCGTTTGTCAACCCGAACGGCATCACTAAAAACTCGTAGTGGCCAAACTTTGTTCGAAAGGCTGTTTTAGGAATATCATCAACTTTGATTCTGATCTGATGATAACCTTGGCGTAAATCAATCTTAGAAAAGATTGTAGCTCCCTTTAAACTATCGAAAAGATCTTCGACTAGTGGCATGGGATACTTGTTCTTTATCGTAAGATTGTTTAACGCCCTATAATCTACACACAGCCTCATAGTTCCATCTTTCTTTTTCACTAGAAGGATGGGTGCTGCCCATGGAGACTGGCTTGGGCGGATAAATCCTTTATCCAAATACTCTTGGATTTGATTTTCCACCTCTTGATTTTGGACATAGGGGAGGCGGTATGGGTTTTGAGATTTTGGCTTGGTACCCGGAAACAGATCTATGCTGTGATCGATGTTTCCACGAGAGGGTGGCAAGCCGTAGGGGAGTTCCTTAGGGAACACATCTTTAAATTCCTTCATTAAATTGTTAAATTTAACATAAATTTCTCGAGGAATAAAGGACGAGACATAAGAAACTTGATTTATATTATCAGAATCTGTTACATCTGTGCCAAGGACAAGAAAAGCTTGGGTCCTGGCTTCATTATTTACAAGTTTCTGTAGTTCAGTGTATGATATCAAAGGGATACTTGGAACATCATGCTCACCCTTGATCTTGTACACAATTCCGTCACGCTGGAATTCCAAAGTATTTGTAAAATAACACCTGGTCAATGAAGGACCTAAACTCCATAGCCACTCTCTCCCTAAAACGAGATCTACCCGATCCATATTCATTATTTGGAAGTCCAAGGTGTCTTTAAATCCTTGGATTTCTAGTTCCAAATTACAAATCATTGTGTCCCAAACACGGGTGTCTTGACCGTGCATCATGGAGACAATGTATTTATGAGGCGATGGTTCCTGAGGAAGAGCCAGTTTTTTTACTAACGCATAATTGATAAAATTATGCGTAGCAGAGTCATCCACCATTATCCGGATGGTGTGACCTTTTACTGATCCATGCAACTTGACCAAATCATGTGGACCAAACTCTTGAGGTTGCCACATGTTTTTGGAGATTTGACATGAATGGGTACTGTCGCAGTGCATAATCTGAACCTTCTTTGCACTTGAATTTGCATCCAAGTTCAAAGATTGAATCAGATGGATTTGCTGCTTACCCTTTCCCTTAATTTCTCTTCCGACTGGACAGGCACGGCTT
>CM035410.1:80632478-80637478 GCA_020310875.1 Ceratopteris richardii
GAGAGATGCTGTATGTTTGTTTTTGCAGGTTGAGGATTGCTACGAGGAGCTGTAGGGCGGATCGTTCGGGTTCCGGGCGGCAGAGAATGGCATATTCGTTTGATGAGGAGCGGGGGAAGAGTTCGGTCATGCGAGCGACAGGGATGCTAGGGCCATTTTCGCGGCCGTGCGGGGTGAGGTGGTAGGCTACAGAGAAGGCTTGGAAGGTGATGACGGTTCTATATGGGAGAGAAGGGAAGACCCACTGTCGTTCGGTGATGGGGAAGGTGGATGATCTGCACCGAGAAGGGATGGGCTTCCACTGAGTGCCAAGGCAACTCAGCGAAGTTAGCCAACCCTCTGCAACGCAGGTATTCGCCTACGTTTGTAGGGATACCATCACGGAAAGCAGCGTAGTTGGCTAGCGCTTCCATGGTGTTCACGAGCACACTTAGAGTCAACACAAGGGACAGGGATAATACGTATACTCTCGAGAACACAATAGCGTTTTTGGCGCAACCGAGGGAGTTAAATAAGGAGAACACGGTGGGGGTGGGAAGGGGGGGGGGTATCATTGTGCGGTGCGGGAATGATACTGTTTGCATGCTGGCGTGCGTAGTTGAGTGACCGGTAGGGAGGGGCGGCTGGTAACATAAAGATTTGTACAAAACACGACTAAAAAGGGAGAAAGAGAAAAATGCAAAAATTTATACAAAATGCGGTTCGCCGCCGAATAATTTAATGCGTACTAGTAGTGGGATAATACGGCCGCAGCTTCGACCCATTGATTACCTTTGGAAGTGGATTTCCGGTAAACGTAGTCAACCGAAAAGTTGCCGGACCGATTTGTTTTGAGATCTTGAAAGGGCCGAACCATCGTAGTTTGAATATTTTCCTGCTGCTCTATCCGATTTTGCGTTATAGAAGAGTACAAGCTGGCCTACCAAAAAGATTGGAGTCTTCAAATATCGATCGTGTGTCTTGGCTTGCCTTAGTTGTACTTCGCGCATAGTTAAAAAACTGAGCCATCGGTGCTCATCAAGTTCTCTGAGTGTGTCCATTCGTGCTGTCAGCGAATATTCCGGTAGCATCTTCTGAGTGATTGCTACACGCAGACTTGGGATGACTATTTCCATGGGTGCTATTGCTTCTAAGCCATAAGCTAGTTTGAAAGGTGTCAAGCCTGTTGTTACCTTATATGTAGTCCGGTATGCCCATAATACTGCAGGTAGTAGTTGATCCCATCTTTCCGGTGCTTCCATGATCAATTTCCGGAGGATATTCAACAGTGATTTGTTTGTACTTTCGGCCAATCCATTGGCACGTGGATAATAAGGAGAGCTAAATTTATGTGTGACTTGGAATGATTGTGTAAGGGCCTTCATTAGATTGTTTACAAAATGAGTGCCTTGATCTGAGACAATTTCCAGGGGTAAGCCAAATCGTGGGAAGACATCCGTGAGTAGACATTTTGCTACCATAACCGCTGTAGCAGATCGTAAAGCCCAAGCTTCTGCCCATCTCGTTGCATAGTCTGTACAGGTTAGTATGTATCTGTTGTTACTGAAGACTGCTGGGGGTGTGATTGGACCGATAAAATCTAATCCCCATTTCTGAAATGGTTCGAGTGGCATGATAGGCTGCAATGGAAAGAAGTGTCGTTGCAGTGGTTGTCCAAACCTTTGATAGTTATCACAGTTTTTTACGAATTGGGCCACATCTCGGTACATAGTAGGCCACCAGAGACCTCCTTGCAGAATTTTCCGGTGAGTTAAGTCTACTGCAAAATGGCCACCGGAAGGAATTGAGTGAGCCAAAGTGATAACTGAATTAACCTCATGTGGTCGAATACAGCGAAGTAGGATTCCGGTATGATCTGCATAATATAGTTCTCTTGCCACTAGCCGGAATCGGCGGCTAAAGACTGCCAATTTCCTTCAAACTGCCTTGGCAGTCTCGGCTGGAAAGCGTCCTTCGGTGAGAAAAGTTAGAATCTGATCATAGTATGTAGATGGTGCTTGTAGGTTGGCCGTCTCATCCGATAGTGGTTCAGCATTATAAATCGCAGGAGTCGTGTCATCTATGCCTACCGGAGCTTCACCGGAATCCAGGCGGGATAAGAAATCTGCTAAGGCATGTGCATTTCCGGGTCGGTGAATGACGTCATAGTCGAATTCTTGTAAGAGTAGCACCCATCGTGCTAATCGTCCACCTAAATGTTGCTGTCTTACTAGATAAACAAGGGCAGCATGGTCCACATGAAAGGTAAACTTCCGGCCTAGTAGATAATGTCTGAACTTTTTGATTGAGTAAATCAATCCTAGGCATTCTCTTTCAGTAGTGGAATAGTTCTTTTCTGCCGGTGCAAGCCTTCTACTGGCGTAATAAACAGGGCGGAACCACTTATCTGTTTGCTGCATCAGAATACTGCCAATTGCAATATCTGAAGCGTCGACAAAAACATGGAACGGATTGTCCCAGTCCGATGGTTGTAAAATTGGGGCTTGCGTCAGGAGATACTTGAGCCGATCAAATGTAGTTTGGCATTCTTCAGTCCATTCAAACTGTCGGGGAGTTTTTGTGATTAGCCTGTTTAGTGGTACTGCTAGGTGAGCAAGCCACCGTAAGTGTCTGCCATGCCACCGTATTTGACCCATAAAACGCATTACTTCTTTTGGAGTTGCGGGTACCGGGGCTTCTAAAATTGTCGAAATCTTATCTGGGTCTACTCGGATACCTTGAGCAGATACAATATGCCCAAGTAGTTTTGCCACACGAAACCGCAAACACGGATTTGTTTGGGTTAAGACAGAGTCTATATTCTCTACACTTCTGAAAACAACATCGTAAATGACTTAAATGTGCTATCATCTTCCCAAAGATTGAGAAGTCGTCAAGATATACTTGCATGAATGAAGTGAGATAAGGAGAAAATATCTCCTGCATACATCTTTGAAATGTGCTTAGTGCATTTCTTAATCCGAACCACATTACGGTGCAGGCGAAGACACCCCAATTGGTAATGAAAGCAGTTTTTGGTATATCTTCTTCAGCCATTCTAACCTGATTGTAACCGCTGTAGCCGTCTAAGAATGAGTACATTTCATGACCTGCGACTCTATCAAGCATGGTATCCAAAAAAGGGATCGGGAACGGGTCTGGTACTGTTGCTGCGTTTAATTTCCGGTAATCCACACAGATTCGTAATTGCTTGTTTTTCTTTGGTACAATCACAATTGGTGAGAATCATTCAGCATGCTCTATTGGTACGATGAACCCCACTTTTAATAATCTGTCAAGTTCGGCTTTTACCTGAGATGCATAATTGGGATTCATCCGATAGCTGGGCTGCCTATTCGGTTTAGCTTCAGGCTTCAGCATGACTCTGTGCTGATATATGCGCGGATCTAATCCTTTCATGTCTTTGTAATCCCATGCAAAGACGTCTGAGAATTCGCGAAGAAGCTGAATCAAATTAGCCTGAAAGATTTCCGGTAAGTTTTGCCTTATTTTTACAGGTCGAGGATGGTCCTTGTCTCCTAGATTGTACGTGATCAGCTGGTCTTCAGGGACATAAAATTGTTGCGGGTTCTCTGTATCCTCTGTTGGCTTGAATAGTGGTTGTAATTCAATATCTGCTTGGTCAGACTTTTCGGTGATAGCTACTACTACACAAACTGAAGTGTTCCAGTTATCGATGACGGACTGTAGATCAACAGTTCCTAGAGACATTAAATCGGCGTTACTCTTCAGAAATTGCTCTTCTTCATCATCTGATAGTCCTTCTAACATATGAACTGGTTCAGCAAGATAGGGTCTGGCGTGAGGTTCGCAGGGTTGTATAGCATCTAGTTTTACCACATATTTACGATTGGCATCCTTGAATGTGAGCTCTTGCGCAGACCAGTCCTGTATTACCTTTGCATGCTTCAGCCAAGGTTGGCCGAAAAGAAGGTTGTAATCCAAAGTGGATTCGGGCAGATCTAGTATGACAAAATTCATTTTGAAAGTCGTACCTTGTAGAGTAATGGGTACATTCCGTACAAGTCCTACGGGATGGACTCTAGATTGATCAGCCATTCTGACAAAGAATTGAACTGGTTCGATTTCGGTCCATCCTAGCCTATTGCATAAGGTTGTAGTTGCAATGTTGACACCAGAGGCTCCATCAATCAATACCTGCGTAATCTTATGATTCTTATACCATACTGTGATCAAGGGGACTGAATGATCAACCGTAGAATCAGGTTCTGGTTGAACTGCTGCTGTCGCCGGAATACAAGAAGATACCGGACTGAACTGTTGCTGGAATTGTTGTCGAACGCCAGGTACTAACGCCAGTAGTTGGCCGAGAGGTAGAGTGATAGATGCCTTGGATAAAATTTCCCAGGCCTGCTAAGATTGGTTATCTTGCTCCTTTGAACTTGAGGTCTCTACTGTTGCCGAAGTATCTGCTGTTATGTCTACTGCTGATGGTTGTTCTGTTGCTGCTTCCTCTTGTTGTGTTCCTTCCTTTGTCGACGAGGTCTGAGTCACCGGAATGGGTTCTGGGAACACTGGTGGTTTTGTGGTGGTCCAGTGACTAGCCTTGTTATACATCCTATGTTGTTCTCGTATCCCTGGTTCAAATACTTCTGCTGCTGGCTGCAGTTGTTTACCGGAACGGGTCTAGACTGTAGCAGTTTGCGTTTCTACCGGAGTAATTTGTACCATGTTGGCCATTGGGTTTTGCCGCTCCTTCTTCCTTTGATCATACTCAGCTGCGTCTTTGCAATATCTTCTAATGTGTCCGAATTCACCACAAAAATGACAGCGTGGCGGTGGTAAATTGGGATTTTCCGGTGGTAGTCCGTTCTACCATCGGTTGGCATTATAATTGTTGTTTCTTTGTCCTCGGTAGTTTCGATATCCTGGGGGTTGATTGTTTCTTAGTTGCGGAGGCACATAGTAATTCGTCGGCTGTACCTGTTCTTGGATGACTGCATTGACTGTTGCTGCCCCTTGTATTCTAGCGTTGTAAA
>CM035410.1:80649978-80652478 GCA_020310875.1 Ceratopteris richardii
TTGAGCAGGATGTCAAAGGTGATGGTGATAAGAGTGCAGGTCAAGCAATGTATTCAAAGGATAAGAAGAAGAATAGCAAAGGTAAGCAAGAAGCAAATGATGATGAAGGTACAACTGGTCAAGTCAACTTTCTAAGAGGAAGAGGAGGTGGCAAAGGTAGAGGAAGAGGTAGAAGCAATAAAGATGGATCCAAACCTTGTTGGATTTGTGGTAAGACAAATCATTTAGCTCATGATTGTTGGCATAATACTCAGAATAATGGAGGATATAATCACAACTTTAATTCAAGAGGAAGAGATGGCAGAAACCAAAGAGGTAATTTTAGAGGTAGAGGTAGTAGAGGTTATTTTAGAAGAAATGCAGGTAGAGGATTCCAAAGTCAATCCTACAACAATACTTACTACCATTATGCTTCAGATCAAAAGGAAGATTCAATGTTGATTATGAATGCAACTTGTGAAAGACAAAGTGAAGACCAAAGAGTCTTCTACATTGACTCAGGGTGTAGCAATCACCTGAGTGGTAACATAGCCTTGATGACTGATTTGGAAAATAAGGTAACTAATCATGTAGTTCAAACAGGTGATAAAACAAAGCACAATGTGAAGTCAATTGGATCATTGAAGGCCAAGGATGGAAGTACTCTTCTGACTAAGGTCTTGTATGTTCCTACGATTCCAAAGAATTTGATAAGTGTAGGGCAAATTGTTCAAAAAGGTCATGAAGTAAGGTTCACTAATGATGGAGTGTTTGTGGAAGACCCTAGCAATGGGTATAAACAAATTGTTTTAGGGAATAAAGAAGGAATACTCTTCACATTGAAGATTCAAGGTAATGTTGGTCATGCCTTGTTCACTTATGGAGGACATAAGATCTCTGAGTTAGATCTTTGGCACAAAAGGCTTGGACATTTCAATGAAAGATGTATTAAGGATATGATTAACAATAGTTCGGTGCTTGGATTGCCTAATGTTGCAGGTCAACATATGACATACAAATGTGAGGCATGTCAATTAGGTAAGGCTCATAAGCAATGATATTCCAAGCATGGTTTCATGTATTCAGAGAAGCTTGAGTTGCTACACACAGATGTGTGGGGACCATCAAAGGATTTCAATATAAATGGTTCAAGATATTATGTGATTTATGTGGATGATGTTACCAGGTGGATCACTATCTATGTGATCAAAGATAAATCAGAGGTATTCAATACATTTAAACATTATCATGTGTATGCAAAAAAAATCACAGGTCAAAAGTTGAAGAGACTAAGGTGAGATGGAGGGGGAGAGTATTTCTCTAACGAATTCAGTGATTATTTGTGGAATAGAGGTATAAAGAGAGAGGTTACTTACAGGTACTCTCCTCAACAAGGTGGTTTAGTAGAAAGGAGAAATAGAACTCTTTTTGAGTTTGCAAGATCAATGATGAAGGAGAAAAATTATCCAAAACTATTTGTGGGCTAAGGATATAAAAACAACTACATATTTGTTCAATAGGTTACCATGTAAAGCTTTGCAGGGTATGACACCATATAAAGCTTGGTGGGGTAAGAGACCTACCTTAGATCATTGCAAAGTATTCGGATGTTTGGCCTATGCATATGTGCCATCTCAATTGAGGCATAAATTGGAACCTAAAGCTAAAAAGTATGTGTTCATTGGATATGATGATAAGCAGATGGGATATAGGTTGTGGAGTCCATCCACAAAGCAATTCCTTGTATCAAAGGATGTCACATTTGATGAGCAGGGTACTTGGTATGCAGGTACAATCAATAATCATGTAGGTGATGAAGTTGTGCATCAGAAGAAAGGTAAATCAAAGGTTCAGATATTTGATGAAGAAGAGAACAATGAAATCCAAGATGAAGTTGAAGAAGTGCCAAGGTTTGATCCAGAATGTGATGAATCAAAAGCTTCAAGAAGTGGAGAACTCAGAAGGTCATCAAGACAAAAAGGGCAACCTACAAGGTATAGCTATGGGTATTTGAAGAACTTGTTGATCAAGTTTAAAATGGAAGATTGCAGGGTAGCACATACTCCAATGGAGGTGAATCACAAATTGACAAGGATCTGAAACCTTGTAAAGAAGTCAATCAAATATAGAATTAGACTTGTACAAAAGCATTTCACAAAAGATTAAACACAAAAGGAGTACTCATCAAAAGATCAGGTGCAATATTTCTTCATTTCTGAAAATTTTTACATCTGAGTGATGAGAGAGATCTCCTACACTTCTAAAGTGTCTAATGACTCTTACAACTTCTAATTCTTGTCATCTCATACTCTCTCATACTTTCCCTGACTTTTTACTTGTATATATAGGCATATATGTACAAGATCATGACCATACAAAAGGTATATGTGAGCTAGCTACAAACTAATGTACATATGTATACAAGTCTTCTTCTTCTGAACACACTCCATTTTCAATGTTCAATTGTTGATCTTTTCTTCATCCTTTGACTTCAAACCTTTATCCAAAACATCAATTGGTG
>CM035410.1:80657478-80668816 GCA_020310875.1 Ceratopteris richardii
AAGATGGTAATAAGAAACTACTCAGTATAGGAGAGTTTCTGTAGCTTGAGCAAGAAGAGGCCAAGCTCACTTGTACACATCTTCTCTAATAGAAAACACATGTTCATGTGGATGTTTGTGCGTACTGTTTTGTATGGGGAAGAAACAGAGTATGTTTTAACTATTCAGTAAGTTAAGGAAGCTTTTGCGTCACTTCCTTACTTCATGTATGTTTACTTGAAGTAATTATAAATAGATTTGAAGTTCATTCCGGTACAATTCCGGTACGATTACGGTGTCAGTCCAGTGATAGTCTAGTGAAGTTTCGGTGAAATTTCTTCCAGTGAATTTAGAGCGCAGTCTTATATGTTGAGCGCTAGACTTCGCTAAGCTATTGGTAAGATTACAAAAGTGTTCTGAATCACTCTAGCTTAGTTCTTCTTGGGCGTGGCGATTTCCGCAGGCTTACTAAGGTTCAGCCTTCGTCGCGTCGACAAGGAGTGGTATCAGAGTAAAAGAAGTATACCACATTTCCGCAACAGTGGTATCAGAGCCAGAGCTAGGCATATCTAATCAGAGCCCAGAGTATTCACCATTATTGGAAACAAGAGCCAATTAACCACAACGAGTGGAACCAGAACGAGAAAGATTCTGAAGAGCAGAAAGATTCTCAAAAACTCACCGGAAGTAACAGAAACAAGAAGATCATGGCAGACCATGTTACTATTGATAAGTTGGATACAGATAATTATCCCGCATGGGTAATGCGCATGGAAGCCTTACTTAATGATGTACGTGACCGGAGAAGAAAAGAAGCCGACTTTCAAAGATGATAGTCAACCGGAAAAAGAAGAATTAGAAGCTTTGAAGCTGTGGCAGAAGAAAGATGCAACGGCAAGAGACTACATCTATAATACCATAACAGACCATCTACTACCGCATATTAGAGGTCTGGAGAAAGCAGAGGACATATGGAGTGCATTGGAAGATCATTTCCAAAATACTACGAAAGCCAGGAAGGCTAGTTTATGGTCCGAGTTTACGACATTCAGAAAGAAGTCGAGTCAAAGCATAAGTGACTATGTCACTAAAATGAAGGATCTAGCAGATAGTCTTGGATCCATAAATGAAGAAGTCGAAGATCATAGATTGATAGCGCAAGTGCTCACAGGTTTGAGAGGAGATGAAAGGTGGAAACCTTTTGTACTATCAACTGAACTTTCTTTAAATCATTTTGTGCCAGATTTAAATCAGTTGCTTGGTTTGATGCTCACATATGAGCAAGACCTGAAAGGAGATGCAGATAAAGGACAAAGCTCTGCAATGTACATGAAGAACAAAAAGAAAGAAAAAGGTAAGACAAAAGACGAAGAAGAGTCGAGTTCTCAGGCCTATTATGCAAGAGGTAAAGGCACTGGTAGAGGAAGAGCAAGAGGTTTTGGAAGAGGAAGAAGTAACCAGAATACCAACAAGAAGGCTTGCTGGATCTGTGGACTCAGTAATCATTTGGCTCATGACTGTTGGCACAATCAACAAGGATCAAATCAAAATCAAAACAGTAATAGCAGAGGCAGAAGCGGAAGATATCAAAGAGGAAGACAAAATCAAAGAGGAGGCTACGGTAGAGGTGGAGTAAGAAGTTGGGGACATAATCAATCCTACAACACCACCTACAACAACTACGCAAACGACACGCAGAATGAAAGTCATACATCGTTGATGATGAACTCTATCAGCACATCAGATAATGAAGACCTAAAGGTATTTTACATTGATTCTGGATGCTCTGATCATTTGTCAGGAAATATAGAACTGATGTCAGAACTAAAAAAAGGTAGTTCTAGTCACACTGTTCAAACAGGTGACAATACGAGACATAGCGTACACTCAATTGGAAAAGTGAAATGCAAGAGTGGAGCAGATTTGCTAACCAATGTTTTGTATGTTCCAACAATACCGAAAAACTTGATTAGCGTGGGACAGATAGTTGAGAAAGGTTTTCAGGTCAGATTTACAAACAAACGAGTATTTGTAGAAGATCCCGAGAATGGATATAACCAGATTGTTTCTGGAAAGAAAGAAGGAAGACTCTTTACCTTAAGAGTACAAGGGAACATCGGCCAAGCGTTACTCACACATGGTGAGAAGGTTATTACAGAACTTGATTTATGGCATAAGAGATTGGGTCATTTTAATGAAAAAGGAATTAAAACTATGATAACGAATTAGTCAGTGTTGGGATTACCAAATATACAGAATCAACATATGATTCACAAGTGTGAAGCATGCCAGTTGGGAAAAGCCCATAGGTTACCTTTCCAGAAGAAAGGATTCAAACATGATGAAGTACTCGAGCTTATTCATACAGATGTATGGGGGCCAACGAAAGAAGGATCAATCAGCGGATCAAGGTACTATGTTCTATTCATTGATGATGCAACAAGGTGGATAACTCTTTATGTTTTGAAAGAGAAATCAGAAGTATTTGGAGCTTTCAGGCATTTTCATGCATATGCTGAAAGACTTACCGGACGAAAACTTAAAAGACTGAGGTCTGATGGAGGGGGAGAATACTTCTCCCGAGAATTCAATGAATATCTTTGGAATGCAGGTATTAAAAGAGAAATAACTTGCAGATATACACCACAACAAAATGGAGTAGCAGAAAGAAGGAACCGAGTTCTAGTCGAGTTCGCACGAGCTATGCTAAACGAAAAAGATTGTCCAAATTATCTTTGGGCTGAAGCTGTAAACACAGCTACATACTTGGTAAATAGATTACCATGTACAGCATTGGAAGGAATGACCCCTTATGAAGCTTGGTGGGGAAAGAAGCCAACACTTGATCACTGCAAAGTGTTTGGATCAGTAGCGTATGCTTATGTACCGTCTCAACTCAGACATAAGCTTGAACCGAAAGCAGAGAAATATGTGTTCGTTGGATATGATGAAAAGCAGATGGGTTACAGGTTATGGAATCCTCTAACCAAACAATTTACTGTGTCCAGAGATGTTACATTTGATGAACAGAAAAGTTGGTATGCAGACCAAAGTCATACAACTGAAGAATTTGAAGAAGAAATAAAAAGAAGAGAGAAAGGGAAATCAATTGTGCAGGAAAACAGAGATGAAAATCATATGCAGGCAAGTATGTCTAGGAACGGATCAGGTATGAGAAATGAAGATAATGAAGAAGTGCATTCAGATACATATGAAGAGTTTGAACCAAGAAGGTCAAACAGGAATAGAAGACAACCAGAAAGGTACTCGTATGATACGTCATACATAACTCAGAAAGACTATGCATATATGGTCAAAGATGATGAAGAACCACACAGCTATGATGAAGCAAAAGGCAAGAAGCAATGGGAAGAAGCAATGGAAGAAGAAATAAGCGCACTGGAGGAGAACAAGACATGGGAACTTGTTCCGAAACCAAATGGTAAGAAAGTAATCGGAAATAAAAGGGTTTTCAAAATAAAGAAATTTGCAGATGGAAGGATAGCCAGATACAAAGCGAGGCTGGTGTTAGCTCAATAAATGGTCGGTTTTGGTGCACTAATATGTTTGTATTTGGCAGAAGAAGATGTTTGATTACAGGTGCTTGAAGAGTGATCAAATGTTTGAAGGGAAGTATTTGCAACTACATGACGCCATCATGATCAGAATGGATCGGGAACTTGGTACTGCTGTTGGAAATGCATTGATAGACATGTATGTCAAGTGTGGCTTGATCAGAAAAGCACACGAAGTCTTCAATAGGCTTTCGAATCAAGATGTTGTGTCATGGAATGCCCGGTTTGCAGATGAAAAAATTGCTCCTAATGAAGTCACATATGTTTGTGTTTTGAAAGCCTATGCTGTTCAAGGAGCGGTTCACATGGGTATAGAGTTGCATGCAGGTATTGAAAGACAAGGATTTGCAACAAGGACCTTATTTTTGGGAAGTGCCTTGATCAGTATGTATGCAAATTTATTTTTGGTATCAAAAATTCAAGATGTTTTTGACAAGCTGTCAAGTCAAGACTTGGTCACATGGAACTCTCTCATTTTGGGTTATGCTGAGAAAGGATATCCACGTTTATTAGACCCCCATCGGGAAGTTTTTGGCACCGAAGTACAGATAAGAGGGGGGCGGCTTTCATTTTTTGGGGGTTCTTCTCCAGTTCTTTATCATCTGCCACAACGGAAAAGAGGGGGAGGACTTATCAAGATAAAGGGATGTGATTGATGACGTGGAGCAGATGGAAGAGGTTTTTTTCTGGAATACCTTATCTTTCTACGGGGGATATACAGGAAGGTATTGGGTGGTTCTCTCTCTCTCTCTCTGTTTTTTCGTGTGCAGGAACGAGAGGGGGGGAATTGTTTGTAGCAGGTGTGCGGTCGAGGGTATTGGTGCTCGAGGAGAGAGAAATCACGAGGGTGTGCACGGGGAGAAGCAAGCTTCGATCGAAGGGAAAAAAAAAAGGGCTTGGTTTTTCTGTGTGCCCGGTGTGGATGGGAGAGCCGACTCAGAGTAGCCAGCAAGGAAAGTGGTGGTGATGGGTCTTCCAATCGAGGCACCCCGGAGCAAAGCTCGGTTGTGGGGTCGGAGGTTTCGCATGCTGCTTGCCATTTCCCATGACGGATGAGCTACAAAACTTGACGCTCTCAACAGCCTAGATTCAGGTTTTGGAGTGAGTATGAAGACCTTCTGAAAGAGTGGTTACACGTTATCAATTTCGTTTTGAAAGGAGAAATCATGAGCACCGTTTTACTCATGTGTGTGAGATATCTATGGGTGATGGTCTGGAGGATGCAGAAGTAGAGTTTGAATACAATACTGCTCTAAGTAAAGCCGTCAAAAGTGTGCAGGATGTTGTATCAGTTATTGACGAGTACATCGAAGAAATTAATGATCTCCAGCATATGTTAAAGGAAAGAAATTTATCAAGCGGGCCTGGAGGAACTGAAGTAGGTGGCAGCACAATCGAACACAAAGTGTATGGAGATGTGAGGACTTGCCAGGAGGCAAGGTGAAGAAAAAGGAGAACCCTGAGATCTTGAATGGGATAGTTGTTCGAAAAAAAAAAACCACAAATGTATCACAACTATCGAAGGTCTTGACATGTTTTACTAAGGCTTCAGAGAAATTTGGGAAGAAATCTGCGAGTGGAACATCTGTTGTCAAGGGTACAACTGATAAAGTGTAGATTGATGTTCAAGGGGACTTCATGTATGACATTGTGGACGTCATTTCTGAAACCTGAAATAACGTACTTGGATCTTCGATATACATCCTTGAAGAGGGTAAGAAGGTTCCAACAGCCTGATTCGACTCACGTTGTGTTTAGGTTTTTTGGATGACTTGACTATGCATTGTGGACATTATAAGCCGGCACAAGCAGCAGATCTATCTTGGCATATATTAATTTTTATGTACAAAGCTGGAGTAGGAGCACAACAGGAGTAAACTTTAAACAAAAAATGGGGACTCTCTTGCTTCCAGACGACAACAAAAGAGAGTTGTTTTTTTGTTTTCTTGGTGACGAAGGGGAAGGAATGCTGGTTCGAGTCCTCTGTTGGATGCTGGTATATCGTGTCTTCCGGAAGCAGTAAGAGAAGGGGAGGGATTCTAAAATATTTTCTACTCCTGCGTCGAAGAGGTTTCTGCTAAGGTATAATTTTACACCCTATTTTGTTACTCTTTTTTGGGCCGAATGCTCTATACAGGCTCTACATTCGCAACACAAGCTTTGAGTGGATAAGGCCTCTTTATTGCTACCATCCTCATCGTCAGCCGCCATGAAAATCCTTCTTCATTGCGTGTTTGTATTCTTTTCACGGCAATCACTTTGCACTATTTTTTTGTCTATTCATCATTGTATTGCCCTGTTTGGGAAGAGGGTTTGTGTTCCATGAGCAAGCTACAAGATTTGTGCGTGTTGGCATAAACTTGCATGTTTGAGAGAGTATATTTGATTATTTGATTGTTGATTGGTTGCAGATAGGCTCTTGAGCATCAAGTTCTAAGTATGTGCACGTTTGAGGATGTCGTTATGTGAAAGTGTGCATTTGTGAACAAGAGTATTGGTGAAGCTGTGATTTAGTAAGTGTGCAAGTGCATGAGTGTGGGTGTGCTTGGGTACATGTAGCTTTGATAAGAAGTGAGGAGTTAGTGATAGTGTAAGCTTATAGAGTTGGTGAGTTGGAGAGTGAGAATCCCGTATCCTCCATCAACATATATTGAAGTGAAATTGTGGACTAAGGGGGACCAAAAGTGACCTAGTATCAAAAGGTCTCGGCAAAATATCATTGGGTGTATACACTTTCCCTTGGACTAAGAGTGTAACATTTTGGTGCGTTTGCCGGGAAGCATATGAACTAGCACATATACAAAGGAAGGATTCTTCGAGGGATAATTATGGGCTCCAAGTAATCCAAGTAGACCGATTGTGAGGGTTTTGAACAAAATAAAGTCTCGTTTAATCACTTTTTCCTTGGGCTTCAGAGCATTTCATTTGGTGCGTCTGCCGGGAATTGGCTTAGCACATCTCATCGAGAGTGCTACGAGTTCGCTTGGTGCCCCAATCATGTGGCATAGCCAAGATGATCCCAAATCTTCTTTGACCTTCATTAAAGAAATGGCCCAACAAAAGCCAGCATGTGGTTTGGAGAATGCCAATATGAGGCAACCGAATTTTGGACAAAATAGGAGATGGATAGATTCTCATCCGACCATGAGACGTCATGTGAACCGAGGGTGGCGATTTGGCCCGACATCAAATTATGTGAGATGCTGGTGTTGCGAGCAGATTGGGCATATAGCCAAATATTGCCCTCGTGTATGCACCCCGTTGGATTTTGTCCCCACATGTGAGGACTGCGAGAAAAAGAGACTATGCGAGCACGTGTGTGGCTCAAAAGAGGTGACTGGCGTAAAGGTCACAACGAATCAATCTGATAGGTGTTTATCCTCCTTGTATGTGGAAGTTGACAAGGGTGGAGTTACTTCATCGACGGAAATTGCGAGAGCAAGTGGAAGCAAGGACACTCGATCTCATGATCGAGACTTGGTAGAACTTGTGAAGAGCTTGGAATGTCAAGTCAATTGGTTGCATGTGGAGCGAGATAACGAGAGGATCAAAATAGAAAAATTAGAGGAAAATCAAGAGAAAATGGCCGAGGTCCTAGAAACTTGGGAAAAGCAAGTACGCGTGTTGAAAAATGAAAACAAGGAAAGGAAAAGAGTAAACAAAAGCAGGAGGCAGAATCTTGTGAAGCCCGAGAGTGAAAACGTGGTCTGGGACTTGAGATCCGGCTTGATGGTAGCCGACTGCTTTGGAGTTGCGATCGAAGGAGAGCTCTCAAGAGACGAGGATGACCTAATAAGGAGAGTCGAAGGAATGGAGCATGAAATTGAGAAGGTACAAAGCATAATCCGTCGATACAGTGACCAAGCGGGTAAGGCATGTGACGAGTTCCACCTGGAGTTAGAAAGGATGAAAAGTGCCCAAGCGGAGAGTGATGAGAAAATGAGACGTGTAGAAAAAGAGAATGCAAAGCTGAGTAGCAAGCTCGGTAAGTGGATGAATCAAAAAGACAATGAGACCCGAGAACGAGCAGAAGATCCGAAAGTAGGTAGAATAGAGGAAGAGCTAAAAGTGATGTTGGACAAGTTAGAGGCGATAAGCGTGGAGTTAGAAAAGGCGAAGGAGTTGTCGAAAAAAGTGGATGATCTGGAAGTAGAAAATATGAGTAGAATCTGGGAGGAGAGGTCGATTCGAGAAGAGGTTGAAAAGTTGTCTGGCCAAGTCGGGAGGAGCGAGGAGGTTCCTTTGGAAATAGAAAGAAAGATGAGCCATTTAGAAGAGGAGAAGAAGAAAATGTGGGTTCGGTTCCATCAAGTGGATGATGAGATTTTTCGACTCCAAGGCAGTGATGAGCGAAAAGAAGAAGGGATGAGGGATTTAGCTTTAAAGCTCGAGGCATTAAGAGGTGTAGTAATGAATGGTGGCCTTCCAGACCGTATCGCCTGGCTAGAGGACAATATCAGCAAGCTGTCGAATCATGTGGAATCTCTGCGAGGCAGAGGTTGGAGATGAAAAAATAGACGAGGCAATGGATGTTGGTGAGGATGGGTTGAGTCTGATTAGGGTTTGCTTTGCGGATTGCGAGTCAGAGATGTGAGGACGGATGGACCAAGTTTGTTGAACACTTAGGAACTAAAGTGACATTTTCTGAGGTTTCAGGTAGACAAGGTGGTTAGTATGTGCAGGTTTTGCGAGGACGGGTTGACCATGGCATTAGTGGCTGAATTTTGGCTTGAGTGGGAGCAAAGAGGAGATATGTCTCATTGGGATGTCCACAAGGGGATATGTGTGTGTGTGTCGTGATTGGTTGGGTTGGGAAAAGTCCTTTCTTTTGTCTCCTAATTCTCGAGATTCGGGAATGAAAAGAAAATGAGAAGAATATATGTTTGTGTATGTGTGAGTGTGGCTACGCGCCTATGTGGGCTGATAGGTGGGTGGACCCACTTTGGCCGGGTGGTCAAAGCCACGAACCGACGTCGGTTTCACATAGGGCTAGCTTTCTGTGTGTCGTGCGCTCTGTTGGGTTGGTAGATGGGTGGAACAAACTCGATCGGGTGGTCGAGTCCACGAGTCGCATCCAGCTTCGGCGTAGGCCGGCAAGTGTGAGTAAATATGTGAAAAAAAGAGATGATGGAAAAGAAAAAGAGAAAAATGTGAAAGAAAAAAGAATGAGACAAATTCCTCGCTCGAGGGGGGACATAAGAGAGGCAAGAGAGCATGATGCTCAGATGGGAATATATGTGTTTGTGTTGTGGGGATTTGGGTTATGTGTGGGCTCCCGATGAAACATGTCAAATTGAAGCTTAAGCTCGGCTAGGGTTTTGGTTGCGATGTGTCTATGGAAAGCTTGGACTTGAGGAATCCAATCGTGCTAGTTGCATTGTTTGTCTGCAAACCTTCCGGAAGTGTTCAGTTTGGCTCTTAGGTGGTGCAATGACTTGTGAAGTTCGGAATCGCGTAGACGATGAGTGATCTTGTTAGAGTGAGCTCGTGTTAGGCTTGAGTGGTCTTTGTCGTGTGTCCATCAATTTAGGAGAGGTGGTGGTGACCTAGCATATGATCTAGTCGACGAGCAAGAAAAACAGAGAGATAGACAGGAAGGCAAGTGGGAATAGGAAACCCTAGGTTGAAGAGGCATGAAAAATAAACAGGAGGACTCGATTGGAAACGGAAGAAGAATTGGGGGGAGGTGGCGGTATAGCCTCGAAGGTAGGAAAAATGAAATTCAAGGATGGTACTTGCTTACATATATAAGTTGTGTGTAGAAAGTGTGTTGATATGTGGAATAAAGATGTGTGACGTGTTGAATGAGTAGTCGAGAAGAGTGACGAGAAGCGAATGTGGACATGTCTTCTGTTTGCATGTATGTATGTTGTGTGTGACGAGAATGCATGTGTGATGCGGGATCGTGATGTGTGTGTTGAGTATATATGTGTGATGTGGATGATTGATATGATTGTCTTTTCATTTGGTTGTAGATATTGTCATTTGATGAAAAATGATCTAATGTTTAATGAAGTTTGCAGACAGGTGGACATGGCGATGAAGATACATCAAGATGGACGAAGATGGTAAGTGAAATGATTGGATTTTAGTACTAACAAATGATTGTATGAGTATGATTTCAGGTGCTACATTGAGGAAGAAGAGAATGGGTATGCAAGGTAAAGATTTGTATTTGATTGAGTGATGATCACATGTTGGAACTGGAGTGCAGGTAGCATATCGCTCGTCGAGGACGACTTCGCAATTAAGAAGAGGGGAGTATGTTAGCTCAATAAATGGTCGGTTTTGGTGCACTAATATGTTTGTATTTGCAGAAGAAGATGTTTGATTACAGGTGCTTGAAGAGTGATCAAATGTTTGAAGGGAAGTATTTGCAACTACATGACGCCATCATGATCAGAATGGATCGGGAACTTGGTACTTGCTGTTGGAAATGCATTGATAGACATGTATGTCAAGTGTGGCTTGATCAGAAAAGCACACGAAGTCTTCAATAGGCTTTCGAATCAAGATGTGTGTCATGGAATGCCCGGTTTGCAGGATATGTAGAACATGATCATGCTGATAAAGCTCTTGCTTGCTATGAGCAGATGAAAAAATTGCTCCTAATGAAGTCACATATGTTTGTGTTTTGAAAGCCTATGTTGTTCAAGGAGCGGTTCACATGGGTATAGAGTTGCATGCAGGTATTGAAAGACAAGGATTTGCAACAAGGACCTTATTTTTGGGAAGTGCCTTGATCAGTATGTATGCAAATTTATTTTTGGTATCAAAAGTTCAAGATGTTTTTGACAAGCTGTCAAGTCAAGACTTGGTCACATGGAACTCTCTCATTTTGGGTTATGCTGAGAAAGGATATCCACGTTTATTAGACCCGCATCGGGAAGTTTTTGGCACCGAAGTACAGATAAGAGGGGGGCGGCTTTCATTTTTTGGGGGTTCTTCTCCAGTTCTTTATCATCTGCCACAACGGAAAAGAGGGGGAGGACTTATCAAGATAAAGGGATGTGATTGATGACGTGGAGCAGATGGAAGAGGTTTTTTTCTGGAATACCTTATCTTTCTACGGGGGATATACAGGAAGGTATTGGGTGGTTCTCTCTCTCTCTGTTTTTCGTGTGCAGGAACGAGAGGGGGGGAATTGTTTTTAGCAGGTGTGCGGTCGAGGGTATTGGTGCTCGAGGAGAGAGAATCACGAGGGTGTGCACGGGGAGAAGCAAGCTTGATCGAAGGGAAAAAAAAAAGGGCTTGGTTTTTCTGTGTGCCCGGTGTGGATGGGAGAGCCGACTCAGAGTAGCCAGCAAGGAAAGTGGTGGTGATGGGTCTTCCAATCGAGGCACCCCGGAGCAAAGCTCGGTTGTGGGGTTGGAGTTTTGCATGCTGCTTGCCATTTCCCATGACGGATGAGCTACAAAACTTGACGCTCTCAACAGCCTAGATTCAGGTTTGGAGTGAGTATGAAGACCTTCTGAAGAGTGGTTACACGTTATCAATTTCGTTTTGAAAGGAGAAATCATGAGCACCGTTTTACTCATGTGTGTGAGATATCTATGGGTGATGGTCTGGAGGATGCAGAAGTAGAGTTTGAATACAATACTGCTCTAAGTAAAGCCGTCAAAAGTGTGCAGGATGTTGTATCAGTTATGACGAGTACATCGAAGAAATTAATGATCTCCAGCATATGTTAAAGGAAAGAAATTTATCAAGCGGGCCTGGAGGAATTGAAGTACGTGGCAGCACAATCGAACACAAAGTGTATGGAGATGTGAGGACTTGCCAGG
>CM035410.1:80698816-80738816 GCA_020310875.1 Ceratopteris richardii
CTTGAAGCCTTCATAGGGGAATTCTCAAAAGCTGGAATAAAACATAGTACAACTACCCTGATACATAGTTTTAAACAACAAAAAGATGAAAATGTCAGAGAGGGAGCTAGGAGATTCAAGCAATACATTGATAGATGTCCAAGAGAAGAAGTACCATCAATGGCAAGACAAGTGTCTATATTCATAGAAGGACTGAGAAGTGCACAATTAAGAACCTTGGTGTATTATAGGAGATGTCCTGATCCAGGAGCATGTGTGAAAGAGGCAATAGACTTAGAGGATAACAAAGGACAAGATTTATTAGCATTTGACCAGCCAAGAACAAATGAAGATAAAATTACACCAGCAGAAGAATTAGCACAAGCTATTGCTAAAGCCCTAGAAGTTAACACCAAGACAAATTTGATAAACACCAGGATAGCAACCAATAAGAAATGCTATAATTGTGGCGAAAATCATTTGGTACAACAATGTCCTTATCACAAACCACAACATTTGCAAGATAGAAAAACACTCAAATACTGTACATTAGAAAGAAAATAGACAAACCATACTAGAGAAGAATGCTTCTACAATAAACAACCCATTAAAGAAAGAGAATATGTGAACCAACACAACTTACAAAGAGAATCTGGATTTGTTGAGCAACCAAGACCTGTACTTGGACAACAACCACCATTACCAACAAATGTAGTACCAGTAAAATACACACCAATAGAAGAAGAAAGCTCAAGCCTCAGATCATCTTACAGAGAGGATTATCATTGGAATGAAGGATATTAGGAAGATTGGGAAGGATACGAACAGAGAGAACCAGAACTGCAAGCCTTGGACTTGGGAAACGGGAGAATTCAAATGGACACAGCCACATTCATGTACATAACTAATAATTACATGTCCAATCAGAAACCCCAATTCAAAGGAAGTCAAAAGATAACTTGTTATAGATGTGGGGGAGAACATTTCCTTAGAGACTGCCCACAACCTCCTACACTAAGAATAGAAGGAGCCTATTGCAAGGATTGTGGCAGGGAACACTTAATAAAGGATTGCCCAAGAAACCCTCAAAAACAAAATAGCACATCTAATAACATACCATTAAAAATAGTTAACATAATGGAGCAAGATTTGAGTGACCATGATCAAGCAACTGTAAATGCTATAACAAGAGCACAAGCTAAACAACAAGAAACAACAAAGGAGCCACACACACACAGGAACATAAGAAAATTCCATTTTCAAAAGAGAAGAAAAACAGACAAAAAGGAAGATGGGAAAGAAAGATGAGAATGGGTAAAAATTTGGAAGAAGAAACCATGGAACATTCAAACAACAGTCAACCACAAAATACACAGACTCAGGAAGAGGCAAAAAATTCACAAAGTCTGGAGACTCTAATAAGAGCATACAAGGGAAGAATTCAAGATGGACCAAATCCTACAGATCATGTGATGGCATATCCTATGCCAGATTTAGAGGATGAAAGAATGCAAAGATGTAAACAAATCATACAGGAAGCACAACTGAAAATGGGGGAACTAGACAATTATCAAACAAAAGTTGAAGGATCAAATGCAACAGAAACCAAGAAACATTTTGATCATGAAGATATTTCACAAATAACCTTCCAAATCAATCTAGACAAACACTATACAATGTTATATCACACCACAATGGAGGAGATAGTAAAACAAAATCCTCACTTACAACACAATATACAAAATTGGGAAACAAAGACAAAGAACCTAGATCAACAGCAACAAGAATTGGAAGAATTGTTGTACATACCTATTGATAAAATAGGAGGATATTGTGAAGGAGAAGAAGGGAACTCAACCTTGAAAATACAATTTGGTAATAATCATGCTAAGGCCATATTAGACAATGGATCAAGAGTGGCTATCATGACTAAACAAACTTGGGGGAAATGGGGAAAAAATGAGTTAATACCCACTAAAATGAGATTACAACTTGCAGATGGACACATAGAAAAACCCCTAGGAATATGGGAAAAGGTGATTGTGGAAATATGTGGAATAGAGATAGAGCATACTTTTGCCATAGTTGAATTCCCACAATCCACTTCATATGAAATTATCCTATGAAGACCATTTATGAGACAAATGAAAATTGTGCAAGATTGGGGTAATGATTGCCTATATCTTCAAAGCAAAGGAAGGATAACTAGAGTAAATTTAAGAAATGGCCAATATTGTGATACGTCCCCTCAGGAATGGTTCAAAGTACATCAAAATCAGGAATTAAGTGAAGAATCAGGGAGTGAAGATCAGAATGAGATAGAATCATCAATTTGGAAATGTAATGTGATAAGGAAACACACAGATAAAAAAAGGATGTTAAAAAAACAAGATTGTCAAGGAGAAAGGAAATCACAAGATGAAAGCTATATACCACAAAAATTTAAAGACGAAGAGTTTGAGCCTTATGGGTGGAATCAGATTTTGACCACCATGGACCTAGCTAATGATAAATATGTGGGAGTAAAATTCCAAAATGAAGAAGGATATGATATCTTCCACATAGGAATACAAACGATAAAGGTGTCAAACAGAGAGGAAGACCAAGAGGAAAGAATAATTTTAAAAACTGGAAAAACACAATTCCTGGAAGAAGTTGAAGCTACAGATGCTATAAAAGACAAAATCTCAGGAACATATAGAAAAAATAAACACAAAGAAATAGAAAAAGAACAAGAAGTTGAAAAAAATAAAAAAATGACAAAAGAATATCAACAATTTGATGTACCTTCAAATTTCAAGACCTATGAAGTAGAAGACAGGTTACTCCTACAAATAAAACCAAAAAGAGAAGAAAAAGGGGGAGGCATATGACAATGAGGAACAAACTAAGAAGGTGATGATCACTCAAGAAGAAGGGGAAGAGAGACATATTGTCATAGCTGATGACATGACAAATCAAGAGGAGGAAGCATTGAGGAGATTGGCTAAAAACTATAGGGATGTGTTTGCTTACAGTTATAAAGATTTGAAAGGAACTGACCCTAAAATCTGTGAACATAAGATTCCTATTACTCCTGATGCAAAACCTAGCAAACAAAGACACTATACATTTAATGACAAATATTCTGCTAAAATAAAGGAAGAAATTGACAAGCTACTGGCTACCAATTTCATCTATGAGATAGAGTATACAGAGTGGATATCTCCTATAGTTGTGGTACCTAAAAAGAATGGGAAACTCAGGGTATGTATTAACTTGAAAAAAGTTAATGCTACAACTATAAGGGATAGTTATCCATTACCCATAACATACCATCTTTTGGAAAGAGTTGCAGGTAAAGAGGTCTATAGCTTTTTGGATGGTTTTTCAGGATATAATCAGGTACCAATAGCTTTGGAAGACCAACATAAAACTGCCTTTTCCACAGAATGGGGAATTTATGCCTTTAGGGTTATGCCCTTTGGTTTAACTAATGCCCCAGCAACTTTTCAAAGATTGATGTGTCAAATATTCAAAGAATTCCTTAGAAATATAATGGAAATTTATGTGGATGATCTTTGCACGTTTTCATTAAAAAGACAAGATCATTTAAAGGATCTGGAAAATATATTCAACAAATGTAGAACATACAGAGTATGTTTAAATCTAGATAAATGTGTGTTCTTTGTGAGGCAAGGGAGAATGTTAGGTCACGTAGTTTCCAGAAATGGAATTTCAACTGATGAAAGAAAAATTAAGGCCATAGTGGAACTTCCAAGACCAAAAAATGTAAAAGAACTTCAAACTTTCATGGGACATTATGGGTATTATAGAAACTTTGTACACAAGTTTGTAGACATTGCAAAACCTCTGTATGTATTGATCACAAAATTTGAGTGGACCAAAGAATGTGACCAAGCTTTTGAAACTTTAAAAACTTGTTTGGTAACAGCACCAATTCTAAAAACCCCCCAATGGAATAAATTTTTTCATGTTCATGTGGATGCTTCAAATTATGCTTTGGGATGTGTGTTAGCACAACCAATAGAAGGGAGCAAATTAGACTTTCCAATTGCTTATGCTAGTATGCAATTGAATTCAGCAGAAAAAAATTATACAACCATTGAGAGGGAAGGGTTGGGAATGATATTTGCTGTTAAAAAATATAGACATTATATTTTAGCCAACAAGTTTAAATTCTTTGTGGATCACCAAGCTTTACTCTATTTAGTAAACAAACCATGCCATACATGTAGGATAGTCAGATGGTTCCTCCTACTAATGGAATTTGAATTTGAGGTAATGGTCAGACAAGGAAAAATTCATTTAAGAGCAGACCATTTGTCTAGAATTCAAACCAAAGAGCCAAGTTCACCTTTAGATGATGTTACCAGATGCATATCTATTCAAAATAGAAAGTATTCCTAAATGGGCCATGACTTTAGTACCTTTGCTAACCATGGGACCTAGCAGAACATCTGGAAACAACACACATCTGGTATTACAAAGTAGGAATTTTGTACTACTAGCTGGACATTTGTATCATCTCAATCATATGGGTATATTGGAATATTGTACTCCCGAAGATGAGCAGTAGGAGTATTTAAGAAGATCTCATTGTTGGAATCCTTGTACCCATGCTTCCATGATAGTCACATTAAACAATCTCAATAGGATGGGAGTACATTGGCCTAATAAGATTCAGGATGCAAAAAAAATATGTTTCTAACTACTAGGAATGCCAATCCTTGCAAAATTCAGAAATTACAATGTTGTATTGGTTTCAAAAAAATCCAGATTGGAGTGCAAACATAATTGAGGAGTTGAAAAGAAATAAGAAAGGAAAGCCAATAAGAGCTACTGCACATTTAAGAATCTATGTTCCTGAAAATAAGTATATGGAAATGTTAGAGATGGCACATTCGAGAGTGGCAGGAGGACATTTTTCAAGTGAAAGGACTGCTAAACTCATATTATATTCTGGGTTTTGGTGGCCAAATCTATTTCCTAATGCAAGAACATATGTGAAAAGATGTGACATTTGTCAAAGAGTGAGTCAACCAAATAAAAGAGATAATATGCCATTAGTACCACTTATTTCAGCAAGAGTATTTAGTAAATGGGGGTTGGATTTCATTGGACCTCAACATCCTCCAGCAAAACAATCTCATGTTGAATATATACTGGTAGCCACAAATTACCTGACCAAATGGGCAGAGGCCAGGGCTACAAAAAGGAATGATGCTCAAACCACTGCTAGATTTCTTTATGAAAATATTATGACTAGATTTGGATTACCAATTGAATTGGTAAGTGATAGGGGAACTCATTTTTTGAACCAAATAATAGAAAACATAACTGAGTATTTCATGATCAGTCATAGAAAGTTAGCCCCTTATCATCCACAAGCCAATGGATTAGTAGAAAGTACTTATAAGGTACTTTGCACTATTTTGTCAAAATTGGCAAATACAAATAGGAATGATTGGGATTTGCAACTTAATCATGTCTTATGGGCTTATAGAGTGGCACACAAGACTGCAATTGGAACAACACCATTTAATTTGGTATATGGACAAAATGCAGTTTTGCCTTTAGAATTTTTTATTCCAACATTAAAGGTGGGAAATCAATACAAGTGGACTGGACATGAGTTATCTGAGAGTGGTGGAATTGGAAAAACTTGGAGCTTCCAAACTTCAAGCAATCATGAGCATATATGCAGACAAGAGAAGGCAGAAAGCTTATCATGATGTTCATATTAAAGAAAAATATTTGCAGGAAGGGGATTTAGTTTTGGCATATACAGTGAAGGAACATCAGAAAAAATTTTAGAAGAAAGGGCATGGTCCTTATATTATCAATCAAATCAGTAACATTGGAGCTATCCAATTAGCTAATATAGATGGAGAAATCATGCCAAACTTCATAAGTGGATGCAGGGTAAAAGGGTATGATCTTCTATTAACTGTTTCTGAATGGAGAAGAATACATCAAGCTCAAAACAGGAAAAAAGAAGAGGAAAAAATTAGGAATGAGGCTCAACAGGAGGCAAAGGAAAGGATAAGAAAAATCAAGGAGATTAGAGAAGTTCTCTTGTGTGAAACACCTTTAAGAGTGAGAGAGCATTTTCCTGTTATAATAATGAATCTTCATAATGAGAAAATCAAGGTTTTGATAGATTCAGGTGCACAAGTTAATTTGATCAGTTCAGTTTTGTTGGAAAAGTTTAACTTAAAAAGGACTGAGAATAAAACATTTATCAAAACACTGGAAGGACAGATAAGACAAAGCTTGTCTTCACCATCTATTAAAGTTAAGTTCAATGAAGAATATGTGAAAATAGATTGTGAAGAATGGCTGATCATATGATGACTGAGAAATTGATTTTGGGACAACCATGGCTCAGGCAAGGTAAAGTAATTTTGGATTTTGAAAATATGTAGCTTAAATTGACAATAAATGACAAAAGGTTTTTAATGTTTTTATTGAGTGATGAAGAACAAGAAAATCAACAGGATATCTATGACTCAGATTTGGAGGGATTTACTTTCCCACTAAAAGCTATAAAGGAACCACAAATAAAACTTCTTCATGACCAAATTTATGTCAGTCAAAAACAGGAGAAAGTTGAAGAAACCAAAGGTGTTGAAAGGACAGAAGAAAGGTGGAAAGTGTGGAATAATCAGAAACATCAAGATATCAAGGCTGAAAGGATGTGGAGACCTAGAAAGTCCAAGCACTGCTTATCAACTAAATGCAGCAACACTAAGTGGATGTGGAAACCAAAGACATCCAAGTACTGTGTGTTAAAAGAAGATTTTTATACTCCAAAAAAGGAATCAACAAGAATTAAGTATTTTTGGGTAAAAAAATCAGATCTGCTTCAATGGAAAGAAAATAAGGATCAAGATACAAAAATAGTGCAAAAGCATGATGAGTCACAAATGAAGGAAAGGGCAAAATGGTCATCAGACACACACTTTGGATTCTTATTAAAAGATTCAAAATTTCATCAAAAAGGAATTATGACATCTTGGAAATTATTTCCATTTATTTTACCTCATCCTTTTTCTAGGAAAAGAAATAGGAGGGGAAGAGAGAAAAGAGGAAATTATTATTTTTAAAAGAAAGAGAGAGAAAAGAGAAAGAAAAAGAGAGAAAAAATAACAACTCTTTTGTTTACATAAGTTATATAGCACGAGCAAGATATAGGTTATAATTTGGCAGGATTAAAGCAGTCACTATTTTTTTTAGTCATTATTTAATTATTTTTCCTATAAAAAGCTAAACTTTCTTAAAAATTCATTCATTTTTTCTTTTTATTATTAAAAAAATAAAAAAGAGAGAAGGGAAGAGGGCACTAGACATCTTGCTACACATGTGATGATCACTTCAATTGAGTTATATCTGTGATACAAATAAGGAAGTCAGGATTCATCTGAGATTTTATTTTTTGCTTTTTCATTACACCTCAAGACAAATGAGATTTCTTTTATGTTTTTTGTGACTCATGTGGGTGGAGTTTTCTTTTTGGTTATGTTATATTTTCTCCAGAATGGTGAATTCAAAGGAACTGCCTATTCATGACTTCAAAGCTGACTCTGTAACTTTGTCAAGAGGACATTGGTTCTTAGACAGTGAAGCAGTAGTGGAAAAGGTGGAGCTGGAGTCTGATGAAGAACAAGATATCCCAGAAGCAGAGAAGATAGCCAAGGAAGTGAAGGAAACCATTAATATCATTGGGCATCATATTTTTACAGTAGGAGTTGGAGGTCATAAGTATACAATGCTATGTCAGGAATTTTACAAATTTCAAAAAATTGCAGTCAATTATAAAAGATGGAAAGCAGTGGGGTTACACAGACTACTGGATGAACCTCTTTTCTTTGTAGATTTTGAGAGAGTATCAAAAGTTATAAATAGTCTACTGGAAGTTGGCAAAGGCAATGAAGCATATTTCAGATGTTCAGTCAAGGATAAAGAGAACAAAGAGGTATAGTTTACTATAAAAGCAGCACACATCAAGGCAGCTCTCCAATTCTATCCCATGGGAACTAAATTGGATAATAGTTTTGTCAAGAAGAATAAGGCAACCTATGCTGGATATTCCAAATTTGTGGATTTCAAAGGAAAAGAGAATGAAGAATAGGCTATCAGGATGTTTCTTCAATATTTGTGTTTTCCAAAGCTGCCTAGATATACCATGCCACATAAGCCAGTGACACTGATTATGCTCAATAATAAGGATAGGACCAAACCATTTGGAGTAATGGATGTAACTCCCTACATGCATGACCAATTGAAGGAAGCAACAAAGCATTGGGAACAGAAGAAGTTTATGAATGGAGCACAGTTTCTAACCAGAATCATATATCATGTTTTAGGAATGGAGGATCAACTGAAATTGGCTCCAGAAGCTCAATATTTTAGGAGTTTGATGTCAGGAGTCAAAAGTCCTTCTAAGATGATGACCATAAGAGAATCAGAAGCCCAAACAAGCATGAGGGGATCGGAAAGGAAAAGGAAAGGGGTATCAGAAGAAGTTCTTCCAGTAAAGAAGAGAAGATTGGATCCCAGGAAAGTAGAATTGGAACAAGAGGAAGCAACAAAAGAAGAGCATGAAGCTACTCAGAAGGAAGTACAGTCCTCAAAGGAACCTCATCCACCTCAAACAAGTAAGGAACAGTTGTATGCTTATCTAACTCAAGGAAATGATAAAAGGGCAATTTATGAAGCTTAGTATCAGAAGATGTTGGAGAACTATTCGTGCAAAGCAACTGATTGGATAAAAGAAGAAGTGGAACATTATGAAGAGTACATGATCAGATGATGGCTGCTGAAACTGAAGAAGTGTTTGTCAAAAAGGAAGTAGAATTACTGGCATATTTCAAGGAGTTACAAGGTCCTCCTGAAACCAAAACTACAGTAGTAGTGAAGAAGAAGGTTCAAAAAAAACCTCTGCAGAAAAAGAGGCTAACCAAGAAGAATAAGGGAAAAGCAGTTGAACATGTACAGATGGAGGAGTCAGTAAAATTGTCATTAGAAGAAAAGAATCAGGAGGCATCAATTGCATTAGAAGAACATAGAATGGACAAACAAGGTATAGCCAGTTCCTCATAGTTTTCTTCAGATTCAGAAAGTGACATTGAGAACTTTCCTTTGAAAAGTTTAAATCTCTTAGTACCTAGCACACCAATAATGACAGTACAAGCCTCTGTAAAAAACAAAACACTAGAAGATTTGAGCCAGAAGTCACAAGGGATACAGGTCTATGAAGAAGCAGCAAAACAAGTTAGCCCTGGGGAGGAAAAAAGGATATTAAAAGGTAAAGAAGTAATGAGGGAAGAAGAGGTGAAGCAAGGAAAGAATTCAGTAGTGGATTGGTAGACATAGGGTTCAAAGCAATATGGACAAAACCATCTCAGCAAACTTATTTCCAAGTAATTGAGGAAAAGCTAGAAGTAGAAAAGGAAGCTCAGATATGCAGCCTAGTGCACAAAAAAGAAGAAAACATTGTACTAGTGGAAAGATCAGGAAGAGCAAATTTTAAGGAATATACAGAAGAGAAAATAGAAACACAAATAAAGTAGAGTATAGAGGAAGTACTTGTGGATTTAAAACATGTTGAAGAGTCCACACATACAAGTGATCAGGAAAAAGAAGAAGAATTAGACCTTATGGACATAGATGAGCAAGAGGAGGGACAAAAGGAGCAGCAATTAAATGATGAGATAAAGATCTCAGCAGAGAGTGACTCAGTAGAGATCCAAGATAACAAAGTCCAGTTAAAGGAAAGATAGGTCATTGAGAAGAAAAACAAATGTGTTAAACAATTGGAGTATAGTGACAAAGTTGAAAAGGAGTTGAAGAAAATGGAAAGTAGATTTAGAACTCTTCAAAGTTCATATCAGATCATGGTCAAAGCAAATGAAGATATAAACAGATTGTTGATGGAGGAAGGCCAAATGAAAGAAGAGAGTAAGATTGTACAAATAACCCAGGATGAGAGGGAGGAGTTGAATAAAGAAATTCTGAAGTTACAAGTAGAATTGAAGGAGGTCAAAGAAATGGAGAAGCAAGCTAGTGTGCATGCTGCTAGCTCAATGAGAGGATACAATAAATTACATCTGGATATAGCAAAAGAAAGGAGTGAATGGCAATTGAGTATAGAAAAAGAAAGAAGTGAGTGGAAATCAGAAAAAGAGTTATGGATATCTCAGAATCAAAGCTTAATGTTAATGGTGGAGAATCTACAGAAAAACTTGGAAGATTCACAAAAAAAGGTTGAAGAGCAGGTAGTGACCACACAAGCAGAGGAGTATGAAGGAGGAGAAGATAACAGAATTCAAAACTTTGATGAACAAGAAGACAAAGCAGCTGTTGAAGAATATTCAGATGAGTTGCTTCAAAGGCTTTTAACAGATAGGGAATCAAGAATGGAATTTATCAGAAAGATGCATAATGAATATGAAGAACAGATTGTGAACTTTGCTCTCAACAAAGGAATAAACCCATACCAACACCATTGGGCAGCAGATGGTCTAGGTATACCATTTTGTATGATTATCGAGAGTATTAAAAATTACCAGATTGCAAGGGTAGGACTATCATCAAACAAATATTTGGAATATGAAGAGGATATTAATGTTACTAAGGAATTGTTTGAAAAGGCTAATCCTAAATGGAGGAACAGGTGGTTAGATGCCAACAAGGAGTGCAGGAAAATCTAGAAAGAGGCACCTATTCAGCTAAAGATAAATCTAGCCTATTGTCCAGTAGCAAGGAGAAGAGAATGGTCAGTGTTTTGGGAAAGAAGAAATGGAGGACAAATCCCAGCAAAATGGCTAAATTTTCCAAAAATAGCAGGACCAAAAGCAGGAACATGGCCAACTAAGAAGTATATGATTGATACAATAGAGTCTGTTATATCTACATATAAAGATGTAATTGATCCAGCTTGCATTTTATTAATCAGAGTATTGCAACTCATAGTGGCATGTATAGAAACATTTACAGATACAGATATAAGAACTCTCAACTACATTGGATTCAATTCACCGATTGATGATTTACTCTTTGATCTAAGTGAAACTCCAGATAGGATTTGCTTAATGGCATATTACAATAGAACAGTATTTTTGGGTAGCCATTAGCTTCAAATTTTTGAGGATGCTTTCGACTACGGATTTTTTGAAAGAGAGTCAGAAATTTTTGGGAACTTATCAATAGTCACAAAATCCAGACTCATTGCATATGAATCTTCATATATAGAATACTTGAAAAAGGATGTGATAGACAAACCAGAGGCAGCCGTATAATGGAGGAAAGCTTTATTTGAGATGGTGAATAATTTGAACATTACAGAAAGGAGGAGTCATGATCTATTGTCACAGGTTTATCAAAGAAAAAAGAAATGAAGGAAGCTCTCACTACTTATCTGCAAGAATATTTTTTGTCATGAGCCAAAAAGTCTAGGAGGGGAAGAATGTTAGAAGAAGCATTTTTTTGAAGGGAAATTATTTGTAAAATGTCAAAAATTTGTAGAAATATTTATATAAATGATGTAAAATTGAGGAAGACTCTTCCTCATGTAAATTAGAATCATATGTATTTTTTCTAGAATTTTTGGAAGCTCTTTGATAGCATATTTTTAGATTAGAAGGGAAAAGGACCAAAATTCAAGTGTGAAAAGGGACACTTGAAAAAGTATAAAAGATAATTTCCTCTATTATGAGAGTGTTGGTTGTATTATTTCTGCTATCCAAGTAATGTGAAGAGCTCTCCTGCATAAAATCGTGTTTTCTCCTTTCATGTTCTTTCTTTTGATTTGTTGAGTCTATTCTTTGTGTGATCCATGGAATTTGTAAGCTTCAGTTGTGTATTTCTGAGTAAGATGTATGAAGAGAGGTGATTCTCAATGTATTGAGTAAGAAAGTGCAGAAGAACAAAGCTGGAAATGGAAATTCTCAGTTTTCACAGAATCGTGATTGTCTCGTCTGTGTGATACAAGTACTGTTTTTGAAATTTGACTTCATAATTGTATTCTACTGTGGAAATGGCACACTTTAGGCACAAAGATCATTGAAAATGCTGTTGTAGAACTCAAGATAATCAAAATCCTAGATATTATTGTCGACATTTTTCAAAAATTATTCGCAATTCCGAAATATGTTCCTGTCTTCGATTTGAGTACGTACATAGGTCATCTACGTATACTTCCATACTCTTCCTTAGGAATTCTTTGAAAACATGACACATCAATCTCTGGAAAGTAGCAGGTGCATTATTGAATCTGAAAGGCATCACTCTGAAAGCATCCAATCAGTCACGAATGCGATCTTGTGTTGGTCCTCAGTAGCAATAGCTACTTGGTTGTATCCAGAGAATCCATCCAAGAAGCTATAGACTTTGTTACCTGCAACTCTTTCCAAAAGGTGATTAGTGATAGGTAATGGGTAACTATCACGGATCGTATCTTTTTTGACTTTCTTTAGATTTATGCACACTCTCAGTTTTCCGTTCTATTTGGGGACCACTACTAATGGTAACACCCATTCGGTATATTCTATCTTGTAAATGAATCTGGCCGTTAATAGCTTGTTTATTTCTTCCTTTATTTTTGTAGCATAAACATCATTATATGTGTAAGGGCATTGCTTTGACGGTTTTGCATCAGGTGTCATTGGTATTCAATGAGAACAAATGGAGGGTTCCACACCCTTGAGATCCTTGTAGGTCCATGCAAACACATCTTGATATTCTCTAATCAGTCTTATCAATTCTTCTTCTTCCTCAGGAGACACATCCTTTCCTATGTAGGTGCATCTGTCTTCTCCATTTTCAATGGTCACTATGATTTTTCCCATTTGTTCCTTGTTATCATAAGCTTCTCCTTCTCTCACCTCTCTCTTAGGCATCTGAATCGCTATTTTTCTTTCCTCTACTTCGTATCTCTTGAAGTGTTCTGGAACTTCAAATAAATCCGGGGTTGGTTCGGTTTTACTCGTGGCTTCATCAAGGTTCAGTACTAGGGGGGCTGCTTCTATTGCTAACACTTTGGGTGTTCCACACTTGTCCTCAGCTCGAATGGCCTCTAAGTATCGATCCTCTGAGTCAAACTCCAGTTCCATCTCTATGCTCTCATATTCCTCCTTCCATTCTTTTTCTAATACTTCTCCTGCTTCTACCTCCTGAAGGACTACCATATAAAAGATTACATCATAGCCTTCTTCATCTACACATTCATTCATGGTCAATACTTCTTCATTCACACAGACATCCAAGGTGGCTAGGATCTCCATCCAACCATGCGGTTCGAATGCTTCATCAGGAAAAATTTGAGGTATGTACATTGGATCCTCTGCAGGTTGATAATTTTGGTGTCCTAAGGGCCATAGCTAAAGTTTTTTATTCTCTTTCTTTGCTTCCTTACACATCCATAATTGGGCATCCATGATTGATCACTTAATCTGGTGCTATGGATAGACAAATTGTCTTCTTCCTTGTGTATAGGGTTCCATTGTAATGGGGGTACATCCTTGTACGCAAAGGTATGCAAATTTATTTTGGTAGTGTTTCCTTGATGTTGGAGGTATAATGAGTCTCATACCCATTCTTGCACTACTCTGAGTTGTCTCATGAAAGGTCATCCTAATATCATTTCGTAACTATTTGCCGTTCCAAATTGACATATAGCTAATGTATGCTCAAACTCGACTCCACAGGTGGTTAATTTAATTTTTTCCAATATTCCCAGGGGTTTCTCAACATGGCCATTTGCTAATTGAAGCTTCATATGACTTGGTCGTAGGGCTGGCTTTTCCCGTTTCTCCCAAATCTCTTTGGTGGGGATACCTACTCCTGCTCCTATGTCTAGTACGGCCTTGGTCATGTATCCATTGTACGTGATGGGTAAACATGTGTTGCCCTCATCTCCTTTGCTAAATTCTCCAACCTTATCCACCAGGATTTGTACAATAGAAGGGTTTTCAGTTTTCTTGCTTTCCTTTTTGTTCTTCTCCTGCTCTAACTTCAACTATCCCGCCAATTGTTTCCATAATTGTGGTTTGATACGAAGTAATTCTTCCACCATCAACTAACATTGTACTTTGGTCTTTTTGAGTTCTACTAGATTGTGTGAGGTTTTGTCTGAAGGCTCCTTTTCTTTTCCTCGTACGGTGGGAGCACGAAAGATCATGGATTCCTTCTCATATTCTCCCATGTAATTCGGTAGAGTGGAAATGCTCTGTGCTTCCTCCCTATTTCGGTCTAGCCTAGAAACTTCTTCATATACTTCCTCCAAATTTGGCGTCGGTTGATAGTCTTCCACATCTAATTCCTCAAAAGGCCGTTTTGCAACTCCATTCTTTTTCCATTGATCTTCTCGAATTCTAGTCCACAACTCTCTTGGCCAATCAGCTTCTAAATTAGGGACTGTGGACATAGATTTGTCTTGGGTGTTTAGTAGTTCTTTCTTCTCGTCCTTCTCTTTTGGTTTCTGGTCCTTGGTTTTGAGATAATCATTGTATAGATGCTCAGATATTCTCGTTTCTTGGAGGACTGGGATAGTCTTTTCTAGAGTGGTCTAAGTCACCTCTATGAGTTTCCTACATATAGCAAGTCTCTCCTTTTCTAGCTCCCCTTGTGGGTAAGATTTCTCATGCTGCTCTACGTTTGGTCCATTCATGATTCTAGCTTGGTAAGCTTTCAACCACATGTCTAAATCGTCTGGTCTTGGGTCTGCTAGAATTGATTCTAGCTTGTCTGATTTTAGTGTTTGCGGTGCAATAGGAATTTCCTCCTGAATTTCAGGTTCTTTGGGTTTCTTATTGCCTCTTGTGTCCTTCTTGTCTTCCTTATTTTTATTTTTCATCCATTTTTCCTTGAGTCTTTCCCTCCTATCCTTCCACTTTTGGCTTTTCATTGTTGGGGTATTCTCAAGTGGGTCCTCCGAGTCTTCCTCTACTTGTACTCTGGGTTCTAGGTTTTACTCTTTTCTTGCTCTGAGTCTACTCGTTTTCTTTCTCATCCTTTTGCTTGTGCTCATGTGATGGCTTTCAATAGCACTGTGTATTCCTTGTCACTTCCTGATGTTTCAATTACTTCTATCACATTAATAGGTGCAGTGTCATGAGTTTTATTGGGATTCTTTGGGCAATCTCTAAAGACGTGTTCCTTCCCACAACCGTTGTAATACCCTTCCCAAGCCTTAGGGGTGGTTGGTTGTATGGCCGAGTGCATTTTCTTATGAAGTGATCTCCTCCACATCCATAGCACAGTCCGTTTGACATAGGTGGTCTGATGGGTGGTCTTACGGGTGTTAGTACCTTGGGTGCGGTGTACATTAGTGTTGCCAACTCTGGTCCATAGACATTGTCATATCCCTCATATCCATAGTATTGGGGGTCATAAGCTTGCTCGTACTCTATCATATTGGTTTCATAGGGATAGTATTCTCCTTGGGTTTGCTCGTATCCTAGGTTTGTTGATTCTGTACTGGCTTATGGTGATGCTGGCACTATGGCTCTCTCTAAGTTTTCCTCTGGTTGAGCATATCTAATTGGTACTACATTCGGTGGAAATGGTGGTTGCTGTCCTAACACTAGTTGAGATTGTGCATACTGCCCTTGCTCATATGGCCTAGGTGCTCCTTGTGGTCCTAAATAGGGATTATGTCTAGGAATCTCCCTTCCTGGATCTCTAGGCGGGTATCCATATGGCCTATACTAAGGTTGATTTAAAGGTCGTGTCTGCCTATTGAATGGACAATTCTCAGTGGTATGATTGGTGTATTTTTGTTCTATATGGCAATACAGAGCAGTTCCTTGATGAGGCTGCCTATTGTAAGGGTAAGCTTGAGGCAAGCCTGTTCCTCCTCTTACACATGTGAGTTGGGTGGTCTCCTCCGCATAAGCTGCATCTTTGCAATATGGGTATTCTCATTGGTGGATGTTGTTAGTTCCGCTGTTCGTGAACTCCTAACTTCTTCGCTACCAGCTCCGCTAACTCCTCGATGCTACTAGAGTTGGATGTTATTGTACTTCTAGTGTCTTCTGATTTTGTAGGACTTGGTGAACTTTTGAGATCATCAGTTAGGTTGTCCTCTAGGTCAATACACTCTTGAAGGCATTCGCTCAACGTCTGTAACCATTTTACATAGACTAGAGTTCTCAAAGTCCCGTTCGTCAGCCCATGTAAGAATAATGATCTCATTTTTTGTTGTGTGGGTCTTTCTCTTACTAGGCATCTATCGACATATCGATTGAACCTTCGGGCAACTGTCTTTACAGTTTCATTTGGGTTTTGTTTGAAGCTATGGATTAAAGATGAAGAGTTGTGTTTAATTCCTCTCTTAGTGAATTCCCCAATGAACCCCTGAAAGAATTGCTCAATATCTCTAAATTGATTGGGATCCAATGGCTGGAACCAGGTCAAAGTGGTTCCTGTGAGAGTAAGTCCAAAGGATTCATACTGTACAAAGAAATCATCCACTTGTTCGGCCCGTAGAACTTGTTTAAATTCAGCTATGTGATCGTAAGGTTCTCCCACCCCGTCATAATGATTCCTCATACACTTAGCCACTTGAATCGGTCTTAGCCTTCTTATAGGTTCGGGTGGTCTAGGCATTACAAGAATTGCTGGTCTAATTGGAGGCATTCCAGACTGCACTCCTAGTGGTGGTCTTGGCCTTACTGGTGGCCGATGTGGGTTGCCTATTCCTGGGTGAGTTTGATCATGTGGTTGCAGCCCTGGCATTGTGAATTGCACATGGGTTCGGTTTGGAATGCTCCGCTGGCTTGTCTGTCCCGACATTGTATGTTCCGACTCCTATTGCGTCCCAAAGGGATTTTGGGATGTAGTTGCCTGCTCTCGCGGAGGGAATACAGGCAACCCCATATACTTCAATTGAGCCCTATCAATGGCATCTACCGGCCAATACCTTCTTTGGTTCTTGTCTAGGTACGTGACTCTAGACTCTTCTTCAAGATCTTTTAACTCATAGAAAGTCATTGGACTTTCCTCCTGTCCTCGTGTGGGTGAGTCAGTTTGTAATAATAAGTCCGATACATGGATCAAGGAGACCTCTAATAGATAGTCATCTTGAGGTATCAAATCTCCTCTCAAGACTCGAGTTACTACTGATTTGCATCGGGGTGTAGTTACTAACTCTTCACGGTCCGGTCTTCCCAAGTTTCCTTGTCCCTCCAACCCTCCTCTCTCGTTGATCCGATCTGGGTGTTCTGTTACCATGTAGATGTGACCTAACTTGTCCATGTACACTCCTCCTTCATACTTGACTGTAGGTCTAGGCACTATTGTTGAATCATTGGAATTCACCATCCTGGCCACTAATCTATTTAAGCCATCCACGTAGATGGGGATCTCCTAGGAATCAGTAGACACATATTGCAGAGAGGTACAGTATTCCCCCTCTACTGTGGACATGAAGTTTCCCCTAGGGACAGAACCTTGCATGTCTTCTGAAGCCATTGGTATCTCTTCCTCTGAGTCACTAGATGTGTCAGAATAGATAGAGTGATGACTTGCTTGCGTTGCACTTCCTACCGATGAAATAACACTCCTCCGACTACTTAGCACCCGTCCTGATCTCAAGTTCATTCACTCCCCTGGGGCTATCTTGGTTCCCCACTAGTCCACAAGTGGCTCCTCAATTGCCTCTAAATCTGCCCTCAATTGGCTTGAAATGTTCTGGGCGATACCACCTTGGCGATACCACTCTAGGTGATACCACTCTAGGTGATACCGGTATTAACACGATACGATACCAAAACTTGAGATGATACGATACCAAGAATTACCACGATACAATACCTATGCAAGTGACGATACGATACTAGAACAGGTGGTGATACGATACCAGATTCCTCACGATACGATACCACTTTTTGCACGATATGATACTAGATGCTCTTCATGATACAATACCAAAATTTTCCCACGATACGATACTGGATGGCTCAGGCAATACGATACCACCTAAGTGCACGATATGATACCAATAACTCTCGCGATATGATACCAGTGCAAGTGGCGATACGATACCGAAACCTTGCATGATACGATACTGGACTTTCGGACAATACGATACTAGAATTCCTCATGATACAATACTATGGAGTTCAAACGATACAATACTAGGTACGTGATACGATACAAGTATTGTGCGCGATACGATACCTCTCGATCGACGATACGATACCGTGACCAAGACGATATGATACCAAGTGGACTGCAATACGATACCATTCGCAAATCACAATTGCAATACCAACTTGATGATACGATACCAAAAATGGTATCATGATACCTCAAGTGGTATGCAACGATCAGGTGAGTATCGCAATACTAGGGAATTTTGGTATCGAGATACTAGGGAATTTTGGTATCGCGATACTAGGGAATTTTGGTATCGCAATACCAAAAATCGATCGACTACAATACTTCAGCCAAAATCACTTAAATCACAAAAATTTTTGCACAAAATAGTTTATTTCTCACTCCTCCTCACTTTTGACCCTCTGTCTCACTCAAGGAACCTTTCAAAACTCTTTGTCCCACCGTGCGATACCGGAAACGTCTCTAATCACGTGCTTATGTGTTTTCAAAGTAATTTTGATGTTGAGATCTTGTTGTAGCTTACCTTTAAGGATGTCTTGCTTAAGGTTTGAGCTCACAAAGTAGCTTTTTGGGCTTGAAGGGTGCAATACTGCTCAGGCAACACCGATCGCTATCTGCACATGATACCAATTCCATGTTGGAGAATTCCTCTCCTAATCGCAGCGGAAAGTGTAGAAGACCTTCTCAGGATCAAGACTCTTGTCAATAGCAGAACCTTCAAATGCAAACTGGTACCAATTGAAATATCCAATGAACTTGAAACTTTCGTCACTCAAACTAGACACCTAGAGCTTTCAAATGAGATATCAAACACTCAATTTGGAGTAGATTTGCGTTGGCAACTATTTGATTCAAAATAGACTACTTGTCCACTCAGTTAGGCTAAAAACTGGACTTCACTAAAACCTGAATAACTCATAGAACATAAAGAATTTCATAAAATTGTTTTAGACAGAGGAATTACTCAAGATAAGCTTTCCAACGAATGTTTAAAGACTAAAATTGGATACATATATTGACAGATATGACTCTCACAAGTAGACTACCCAAAAATGGGTGTGCGGCTGGACATACTCTATGAGAGTAAACTGAACGAAATGACTCAAAACAAATGAAGTAGCTACAAGGGGGCTTCCATGCCTTCTTCCTCTATACTTGAGTGTCCTCCCTTGCCTCTTTTATAGCCAAGTGACCAAAAACTCTCATGATGAGTTTGAGAGCTCTTCTCCATCATTTCTCCACTACTTTGGACAGCCACTCCTCTTACAATTCAGTTTTTGGATTTGATTCTCTTTTGAATGATTCTCTTTTGGTCTCCACTACTTGCTGAAGTAAATGCTTCTATTTTTCATTTTTGTATTTTTCTTCTACTTGAAGAAAATCCTTTTTGCAAAAATATATCCGAGCTTACTTCTTTATTTTTAACACTCCCCCTCAATCTCACATGTGAGCTTGCACCTTCAGCCATATCCTACAAGTTGATGTCGTCCTTGAATCTCTTGAGCTTAGAAGCATCTAGGGACTTTGTAAGTGTTAGAAATAACTTGTGAGATGAGGAACATCACCCTTCGATTCCTCTCTTCCCAATCAGCAAATTGTCTCCTTTGTGCCGGAGTGATGTTGGGATCTTCAAGGTCCACCGGTTGTGGATCATCTCCACTAACTAAACTCCATAAACCTTTACCTTTAAGGTAATTTATCATTCTATACCTCCAAGACTGAAAATTTTCTTTGTCTAACTTCTCAACTTGTTGTACGAAATCAGCCATTGAAAACTTCCAAGATTGAAGTTTACCTCAAATATGTTGTGGTGCTCTTCCTTGACTTTATGAAGCTTCCCCTTGATTTGTAGCTTCTCCTTTGCTTTAGTTCAGTTCCAATGCTTTTCCTCTTCAAACTCCAATGCTCTGATACCAATTGTTGGAGAATTCCTCTCCTAATCGCAGCGGAAAGTGTAGAAGACCTTCTCAGGATCAAGACTCTTGTCAAGAGTAGAACCTTCAAATGAAAACTGGTACCAATTGAAATATCCAATGAACTTGAAACTTTGGTCACTCAAACTAGACACCTAGAGCTTTCAAATGAGATATCAAACACTCAATTTGGAGTAGATTTGGGTTGGCAACTATTTGATTCAAAACAAACTACCTACCCACTCAGTTAGGCTGAAAACTGGACTTCACTAAAACCTGAATAACTCATAGAACATAAAGAATTTCATAAAACTCTTTTACAAAGAGGAATTACTCGAGATAAGCTTTCCAACGAATGTTTAAACACTAAAATTGGATACATATATTGAGAGATATGACTCTCACAAGTAGACTACCCAAAAATGGGTGTGCGGCTGGACATACTCTATGAGAGTAAACTGACCGAAATGACTCAAAACAAATGAAGTAGCTACAAGGGGGCTTCCACGCCTTCTTCCTCTATACTTGAGTAACTCTCATGATGAGTTTGAGAGCTCTTCTCCATCATTTCTCCACTACTTTGGACAGCCACTTCTCTTACAATTCAATTTTTGGATTTGATTCTCTTTTGAATGATTCTCTTTTGGTCTCCACTACTTGCTGAAGTAAATGCTTCTATTTTTCATTTTTGTATTTTTCTTCTACTTGAAGAAAATCTTTTTTGCAAAAATATATACGAGCTTACTTCTTTATTTTTAACATTCCAGAGCGTGTCAAATGAACTAAAGTTTTTGGTTTTTATAGTTTGTGATGCCTGAAGCCTATTCTACACTAATTTGGTAGTTTTTTTGGGATTTTTCTTGGTGATTCCGACTTCCTCCTACTCCACTTCTCTCCTTGACCTAACCCTAACTCTTCCTTCTCTCCCTCACTCCTAATCCTAAACCTAAAAACTCATCACACACACCTTAGGGATGTGAAGTAACAAGTGCTCAAGTGTCTGACTACTTGCCACTGAACGAATTCACTTCTACAAGTATGATTCCTTCACTCCAGAGCTATAACCATCATGAAGGCACCTCGGTTGAGCTTATTCCCTGGCAAGAGCACCAAAAACGTGTGTACCTAAGTCACAAGGTCTTAGGGACTTGTGTCAAAGAAACTAAATCTCATTTGCCCCACAAGTGCGTATAGTGGTGGATTGACACACGCTTAATCATCAATCCAAAGAACCACATGAACAGTGTATGAGGACGTGTTCACTCGTGATGGAAAGTGAAGTGGCTCAACTATAATGCATATGAAAAGACTAAACTACCTCTCCAACTCACTCAATCTCTGGAAATGTCTGCTGCTATACCACTTATAGCAGTAAACACAAATTCAAATGTTTCTCCTAGCTCTGAACTCCAAATATGGTTGATAGCAGGTTCGTTTCGAAGCTCTCGACGAGACGCATCTATTGGTATTTTTCACTCAAATCTGACAACCACTCTTCAAGTAATGAACAAAATAGTGAATGGTGGGAAACACCTACACTCACTCCACAACTCGTATTGGTTCACACACACACTACAGTAGTTCAAAAGTGATGGGGAGGGATAGACAATAGTCCTACACACACATTCCAAGTATTACACACACACAAAAGATCATAGAGAAGATGAAAATCAGTAGGGAAGAATCAAATTCGAAATTTCAGTTCTCCTTCTTCACAATGGCAAAAAGTCCTTACAAAGAGTCACAAAGTGACTTATATACATGTGCCCTAAAAATGGTCATTTCACACATGAGACCGACACTTTATTGACTAATCTCTAACTTCCTACTATTTTACAAGAAATATATTACAATGATTTGGGCTTACGCATCTAGAGAACTTCTCTAGTGCAATTACATAGCTTCGAGGGAATTTCCTAGGATTTTGAAGAAGAAATTTATGTCCATTAATTTGAAAATTTTGGGCTCCTCTTTTGTGCCTCTTTTCTCTACAACACTCTCCCCCTCTTTGTCTATGTCGTCCCTTGATGGGCTTTGCTTCTTGTTTGCAGCTTATCTATGGCTCCTGAATACATGCACCCAGTGGTTGAAGAAGCGATAAGGTTTGTCAGACATATTATTACTTTATCTGATATTAATCCTTTGCTTCTATATGCCCCTTGGTATTCCTTATATCACAAATCTGGGTTGCTGCATTAAGTCAGGCTATCACGCACGCCATCAATGGTTAAGAATGTGTTATTCTTAGTCAGTCTCTTCAACTTTTCAGCCTCTGCCTCTTTCTAACTTTTGGTCTTCTGATATTTCTTTGTCTTCACACATCTGACCTTGTTGTATTGACTGGAGCATGTTTACTTTTCACCGTTGCACACCTTACTTTGCTGACCTTTGCTCTCTTCTACGTCAGCATTACGTTTCAAAGGCCCTGTTCTTAAATCTTCTTTGTCATCCTATGGAACCTGATTCATTTCTTTTCATTGCACGCGTCCAGTGGACGAGGAGACAGTTAAGACCTTCAGACAATTGGTTATCTTATCTGATGGAGAGTGTTAATCTCCAAAAGAACAAGTTAACCTTGAAATTAGACCACCTCTATATCAAGATTAACTTTAGACTCCACCAAACTTAGAGATCATTCACCAAGTTATCATAAAAATTGAAAGTTCTGAAAAATTCAACTTCTCAGAAAAGTCTGCTGCAGATTAGTCACTCATTGACTAATCAATCCTGTAAAGTTTTTGATAAAACTTTGCACAACACTTCGCCTTAAGGTTGCGCAACTTTGCCAAGTTAAATCTCTCAAAAAGATTAACCATACACTGAGAAATGTGTGAAACACTTTACCTATGTCTGAAAGTACTTCTCTGCAATGGCGACTTTGACACCTGTAACTTCTTAGCATTGGTTCTCCCAAAGTAAATCCCGTTTGATCAAGATCTTTTAGCCATAGATGGCTTACCTTCCAACTTAGATTTTAAGCCCTCATTTGTGTAAAACTTTACACTGTAGACTGAGCAATGGTCATTTCATTGAAGATGAAATGTGCGCCAGATTTCTCGACTGTTAGAACATTCTTACATATGAATGTTCCTAAACAAAATTCTCACAGCCTGATTACAATTAACTTCTCAAATTCTAGCCATAGATAGATTAGCTATGGACTTAAATACGTGCAAAAGGATTTCTCTAAAGATTAAGCACAGAAGGAGCAGACAGCAAAATATCGGGCGCAAAAATTCTCGATTTCTCAGAAAAATTTACATTTCAGTGAGGATGGACAATTCACTCACTCTTCATGTGTCTAATGACACTAATTTCTCTCTCCCTATTCTCAAATCTTCTTCTGCTCTACTTGCCCGACATTTTCCAACATATTTATAGATGAATATATACAAGTGTATGACTTAAACAAAGGTATAAGTCAGCTAATGTACATATGTGTACATATCTTTGAGTTTTCTGAAAATGTCCTTCCTTCAACCATCTGACTTTGTTTCCTTCTTGACTTCTTGACTTCATTTCTCCATAATCCTTCAATTGATGATTGTCATGCACCAACAGCTCCCCCTCAATCATTAATTGAGGTTCTTCTCTATCTTCTTTACTCCAGCCATATCCTTGAATCTTTGTAGTTTTGGTCCATCTAGACTTTTAGTCATCATATCTGCAACTTGATCTTTTGTGGGAGTGTGTATGACTTCAATCTCTTTCTCAATGACCTTCTCTCTCAGAAAATGATACTGTATTTCAATATGCTTAGTTCTAGCATGAAATACAGGATTAGCTGCCAAGTATAATGAACTCATATTGTCTCCACAAATAATAGGAGTACTCTGAATCACATCAAAAACTTTTAAAAGTGTCTTTAGCCATATTACCTCTTTTGCAGCTTCCACCATACCTTTATATTCTGCCTCTGTAGATGACAAAGCAACTGTATGTTGCTTCTTGGAACACCATGAAATCAATTTGTCTCCTACATAGCACAAGTATCCATGTGTTGATCTTCTATCATCCACATTACCTGCCCAATCTGCATCACTATATATCTTGATTCTTGTATCTGAAGTAAACCCATAGTACAACCCTTCTTTGAGTGTACCCTTGATGTACCTAAGTACTCTTTGTCCTGCAATCCAATGTTCCTTTCTAGGACAATGCATGAATTGTGAAAGCACACCAACTGCATATGATAAGTCAGGCCTTGTCAATGTAGCATAAATCAAGCTACCAACCAAACTTTGATAGAGTTTCATATCTCTGAACTCTTCTCCTCCAAACCTAGACAATTTATGGTTCATTTCCAAAGGTGTAGGTGCAACCCTGCAATCTTCCATTTTAAATTTGGTTAGCAAATTTTTAAGATACCTTTCTTGGGTCACATATACTCCATGTTGAGTATAAGAAATCTCCATTCCCAAGAAGAATGATAGGTTCCCCAAATCACTGATTTTGAACTCTTTCTCCATCTGCTTTTTGATCATTTGTATTCCCTTATCATCTGTTCCTGTAAGTATTATGTCATCAACATAAATACACACATAAATAAACCCATCTTCACTTGCTTTGACTAGCAAGCTACTATCTGCCTTTGATGCTTGAAATCCAAGATCATTCAAGAATTTTACAAGCCTATAATTCCAAGCCCTTGGGGCTTGCTTCAACCCATACAAAGCTCTCTTGAGCTTACACACATAATTTGGACTCACTTGATCTTTGAACCCATCTGGTTGCTCCATGTAGACTTCATCTGAAATGTAACCATTCAAGAAAGCATTTTTAACATCTAATTGAGACAACTTCCAACCTTTACAAGCAGCAATTGCAATGAGTGTCCTGATGGTTGTCATCTTTGCCACAGGACTATAAGTCTCATCATAATCTACTCCATATGTCTGTGCATATCCTTTCACAACAAGTCTAGCTTTGTACCTAGACACACTTCCATCTGCAAATCTTTTAGTCTTGTAAACCCACTTACATCCAATGATCTTCTGGCTATTAGGTTTAGGAACCAAATCCCATGTTTGATTCTCTATCAATGCATCATACTCCTCTTGCATAGCATCTTCCCAATTCTTCTTCCCTTTGGCTTCTTCATATGTAGAAGGGTCTTCATCTGCTTTTACCAAATAAGCATAATCTTTAGTAGTCAAGAATGAAGTGTCATAGCTATACCTTGTAGGTTGCCATTTGTGCCTAGATGATCTCCTAACTTCTGCACTTCTTGAAGTTTCTGGTTCATCACATTCTGGATCAAACCTTGGCCTCTCTTCAACTTCAATCTGCACTTCACTACTCTCATTTTCATCAAGTAATTGAACCTTTGCTTTACCTTTTCTTTGTTCCACTACTTCTTCATCATCTGCATGTACATTATATTTACCTGCATACCAAGTACCTTGCTCATCAAATGTAACATCCTTGGATACAATAAATTGCTTTGTGGATGGACTCCACAACCTGTATCCCATTTGCTTATCATCATAACCAATGAATACATACTTTTCTGCCTTAGGCTCCAACTTATGCCTCAATTGAGATGGCACATATGCATATGCCAAGCATCCAAATATTCTGCAATGATCCAAGGTAGGTTTCTTACCCCACCAAGCTTCATATGGTGTCATACCCTGCAAAGCTTTACAAGGCAATCTATTAACCAAATATGTAGCTGTATTAACAGCCTCAGCCCACAAATAATTTGGGCAATTCTTCTCTTTCATCATGGACCTTGCAAATTCAACAAGAGTCCTATTTCTTCTTTCTGCTACCCCATTTTGTTGAGGAGAGTACCTGCAAGTAACTTCTCTCTTTATACCTGCATTCCACAAATAATCATTGAACTCATTTGAAAAATACTCTCCCCCTCCATCTGACCTTAGTCTCTTCAATTTTTGACCTGTAATCCTTTCTGCATATGCATGATAGTGTTTAAATGTATTAAACACTTCTGACTTTTCCTTAATCACATAAATTGTGATCCACCTGGTAGCATCATCAACATATATGACATAATATCTTGAACCATTTATACTAAAGTCCTTTGAAGGACCCCACACATCTGTATGCACCAACTCAAGTCTTTCTGAATACATAAACCCATGCTTGGAATAGGATTGCTTATGAGCCTTACCTAATTGACATGCCTCACATCTGTATGTCATGTGTTGACCTGCAATGTTAGGCATTCCAAGCACTGAATCATTGTTAATCATTTCTTTGATACCTCTTTCATTAAAGTGTCCAAGTCTTTTGTGCCAAAGATCCAATTCTGACACCTTCTGCTCTCCATATGTGAACATAGCATGTCCAACATTTCCTTGTACCTTCAATGTGAAAAGCCTTCCTTCTTTCTTTCCTGCAATAACTTGTTTATACCCTTGACTAGGGTCTTCCACATAAACTCCATCATTTGTGAACCTTACCTCATAACCTTTTTCCACAATTTGACCTACACTGATCAAATTCTTTGGAATTGTGGGAACATAAAGTACCTTACTCAGAAGAGTGCTCCCATCCTTAGCTTTGACTGAACCAATTGACTTTACCTTATGCTTTGTATTATCACCTGTCTGCACTGTATGATTAATTGCATTATGATCTAGGTCAGTCATCAAAGCAATATTTCCACTTAAATGATTACTACATCCTGAATCAATATAAAACACTCTCATGTCCTCATGTGAAGTTTCACATGTATTCATAATGAGAGTCGAATCCTCCTTTTGATCTGATGCATAGTTGTAGTAGGTGCTATTATAGGATTGATTTTGGAAGCTTCTTCCTCCACCTCTTCCAAAAGAATTCCTACCACCTCTACCTCTGAAATTTCCTCTCTGAAATCTACCACCTCTTGCTCTTTGATTAAAGTTCTGATAATTACCATTGTTTTGATTATTGTGCCAACAATCATGAGATAGATGATTAGTCTTACCACATATCCAACAAGCTCTTGCATTCTCTTTGTTGTTTCTGCCTCTTCCTCTACTCCTGCCATTTCCTCTTCCTCTTATGAAGTTTGCTTGGTTTGATGTACCTTCTTCTTCACCTGATTGTTGCTTCCCTTTGTTGACTTTCTTCTTGTCTTTAGAATACATTGCATGACCTGCACTCTTATCAACATCTCCTTTGATATCATTCTCAAAAGTTAGCATATGACCTAACAATTGATTCAAATCAGGAGTAAAGTGATCTAATGAAAGTTCTGTAGATAAAATGAAAGGCTTCCATTTCTCATCTCCTCTTAGCCCTGTGAGTATTTGTCTTACCAATTTGTCTTCTTCAATATCTTCATCCACTGCACCTAGAGAATCTGCAATGTCCTTCATCTTTGTCACATAATCAGAAATTGATTGTGAGGCCTTCTTCTTGAAGGTAGTAAACTCTGCCCATAGTGAAGCCTTCCTTGATTTGGTTGTATTTTGGAAATGCTCTTCCAAAGCATTCCAAATGTCACAAGCACTTTCAAGTCCTCTAATGTGAGGAAGCAAATAGTCATTGACTGCCATGTAGATGATGCTTCTTGCTTGAGCATCCTTCTTCATCCAATTCTTCAAATCTGCAAGCTCCTCCCTAGTTGGAACACTAGGATCTCTGAATTCTGGCTTTTCTTCATCTCCTGTGATATATCCTATCAAATCTTTGCTCATAAGGTGAGCTTCCATCCTCATAGACCATGCAGGATAGTTCTCTCTGTCCAACTTTTCAATTTGGAGACTATCTCCCATCTTTACTTCACCTGTAGCTTCAAATCTTTAACCTTTACAGATAATAAGTGTACCTTTACTTCGAATGTTGCTCCTTCTGATCCTTTTGATGCTCTTTGTATGTCTTCCTTTGATCTTTCTTCAACCTTTACCCTTCTGCACCTTCAAGATGTAAAGATTTGTACTTCTGCAATAGTCGGAGTCTTCTTCACTTCAATTTTGACACAACCTGCTCTGATACCACTGATGGAGAGTGTTAATCTCCAAAAGAACAAGTTAACCTTGAAATTAGACCACCTCTATATCAAGATTAACTTTAGACTCCACCAAACTTAGAGATCATTCACCAAGTTATCATAAAAATTGAAAGTTCTGAAAAATTCAACTTCTCAGAAAAGTCTGCTGCAGATTAGTCACTCATTGACTAATCAATCCTGTAAAGTTTTTGATAAAACTTTGCACAACACTTCGCCTTAAGGTTGCGCAACTTTGCCAAGTTAAATCTCTCAAAAAGATTAACCATACACTGAGAAATGTGTGAAACACTTTACCTATGTCTGAAAGTACTTCTCTGCAATGGCGACTTTGACACCTGTAACTTCTTAGCACTGGTTCTCCCAAAGTAAATCCCGTTTGATCAAGATCTTTTAGCCATAGATGGCTTACCTTCCAACTTAGATTTTAAGCCCTCATTTGTGTAAAACTTTACACTGTAGACTGAGCAATGGTCATTTCATTGAAGATGAAATGTGCGCCAGATTTCTCGACTGTTAGAACATTCTTACATATGAATGTTCCTAAACAAAATTCTCACAGCCTGATTACAATTAACTTCTCAAATTCTAGCCATAGATAGATTAGCTATGGACTTAGATACGTGCAAAAGGATTTCTCTAAAGATTAAGCACAGAAGGAGCAGACAGCAAAATATCGGGCGCAAAAATTCTCGATTTCTCAGAAAAATTTACATTTCAGTGAGGATGGACAATTCACTCACTCTTCATGTGTCTAATGACACTAATTTCTCTCTCCCTATTCTCAAATCTTCTTCTGCTCTACTTGCCCGACATTTTCCAACATATTTATAGATGAATATATACAAGTGTATGACTTAAACAAAGGTATAAGTCAGCTAATGTACATATGTGTACATATCTTTGAGTTTTCTGAAAATGTCCTTCCTTCAACCATCTGACTTTGTTTCCTTCTTGACTCCTTGACTTCATTTCTCCATAATCCTTCAATTGATGATTGTCATGCACCAACATTATCTGATGAAGGATCCTTTGTGTACTATCTCTCTTCCCTGTTCGTTGCTTTCACCGCATGCACCTGGTGGATGAGGAAGTTGTGTGCAACCTCCCATGAAATGTCCTGGTTGTTATCTTTCTTTATTTCCAATCCTGAGGACCTCGTTCTTTGGTGTTGTCGCCTGTTGCATACCACTGCGAGGCTTTGGGCAAAGGGTTGTTCTCTTCTTTATGAGCTTTGTTCTTCATCGAGCTGTTTTATTTTTAGACCTCCTTCTTCTTCTCTTTTTGCTTGATTCCCCTTCCTGACGTCCCTCCTCCTAAACTCTGTCATCCCCCACAGGCTTTTTGTGGCGACGTGAGTACGTTTGTATGACTTTTTTCTCTCTCTGATTAAGCAAATTGGCTTGACATAACATCAATTCCTTCCATTGAGTTGACTTCACCCTGTCATCTAGTGCCTGTCTATGATCTGCAAAGAAACTTAATTTGTAGGCCACCAGTCTTGCATTAAGGTTCGAAGATATTTTTGCAAAAATCTCTGAATCCATTTCAACAAACCCTGTAAAAAATGCCTCTTTAAATGTCTGCATATACGGACTTGGCAAAAACATAAGTCTTGAGTAGATAGCCATGAGTGTTAATCGACTAGGTATAGTTGATAAATCGAAAACAAAGGCATCTGATCCCTGGTTAATGTTGATGAAGTTCAAAAAGGTATATTGCCCATGTCGAAAGACCTTTATGACAATAAGTAACATACTCAAAATTTTGTTAGTTATTTTGATTGCTAAATCTGGTATGGTGGCATATCTGGCAATCCAAAATTCTATTGTTTTTACCATGTACTCTTTAGTTGGTAAATAATTACGAGGTGGACTTGGTAGTAATGGATATTTTAACCATTGATTATTTATGCTTCCCTGGTGCTGTGCTTCCCAAAATTGCATCCAATAGCGTCTTCTAGGTACTGGACAAAAAGATGGATTGACTTGAAGTATATATGGTGTCGATTCCCAATGTACCCATAGTGTAGGATTCTTCTCCAAAAATTTCCACCTCGAGCTAAGATCTGCTTTATCAAATTCCTCTTGTGTATAGGTAAATGTTTGCATGTTGAAATATAGGTTGCTATCTGGTTCTTTATTGGTTGTGGTCTTTATGTACTGGCGTGTTTGTTCCTTGAGTAATCCATACGGTACATTGAAAGGTTTCATCACATGTTCCAGATTTCTACTTTCAATTTCTACTTCTTTCATGACTTTGATTACTTGTTCTTCAAAATCTTCAGTAAGTTGGGACACCAATAGTGCCTTCTCTTCTCGGCTTAGTTCTGGAATAGCCCGAGTATGTCTTTCAGTGTTGGTCCCTGTTTCCTCCCTTATCGGTGAATGATGTAGGGGGGGAGAAAGAGGACGTACCTCAGTCTCCTCAGTAGCCGCTGTGGAGTGTGGAACTACTGGTGTCCCCATATTGATTTGTTGTTCTAATTGAGCTTTCAATGTTGCTAGTAATTCATTCTTTGTCTTGATTTCCTCAATAGCTCTCTTGACTTCTTCTTTGTTCTTCAAGAGTTCCTCTCCTATGGCCGCGAGTTGACTAGCGTCTTCATCGCATTGTACTAAGAATTTATTCTTTGCCATTTTCCACTTCTTCCTAAGTGCATTAGTGTCATCCATATATCTTTTTTCCCATTTTGCTATGATGGCTTATTCCTGTTTCAGTTGATCTTCATACTTTGCTATCCGATCCTCCAATGCTTTTATGTTGCTTTTATGTTGCTTTTTGTCACATTAAGAGCTTCTATCGGTTGGTTGCATAAAAGGACCATCATTAGTTCTTTGTTCCTATTCCTTAGATTGTCTGCTTCATCCATGTATACCTTGATTTGAGATTCAAGGATTTTACTTCTAGTGTTTATTCGTGCCTTTTCTGCCTTGCTAGCCTCATACCTGCTTTGTAGTTCTTTCAGTTGTTCTTGCAGCTTCTGATTTTATGTTTCTAGTGTGGCACATTGATTCTTGGCCTCGTTGGTTTCTACCTCTTTTTCTAATATTATCTTTTGTGCTTGAATTAATTTGGCAGATAAGTTCTCACTTATTTCTTGGAATTGATTCTTCTCCCGCATTGCCTTGTCGTAGTCAGCATCAACTTCAAGCATTAGTTGTTGAGTATCCATAGTAGTTTGTATCATTTATTGTATGACAGGCTTGAGCTGAGCTACAAGCACGGTCAACCAAGTTTTGGGGATGCTTGGTTCTACTCCTATTCCTACGTCTTTTCCTTGCTCCATGTGTATGGTCTCGTTATGAAGTTGCCTTATCTGGAGTTGTACTTCTTGTTCTCTTCGCTCCTCTTCCTTATTGATCGATTTGGTGGCACTTCCTTGAAACATGACATCCATCGGAGAGGGTTCTACCACTACCCTTATTGGTGTGAAGGGTTCCGATTCTTTGACTCTGCTTTCTACCTTCTCTTCCTTGGGATTCTTTACCAGGACCTCTCTCGCTAGAAGAGTCTCTTTGACTTGGATGTTACATGCTTCATTCAATTTGATAATATGGACTCCTTCTTGAGATGCTTCCTTCCTTGTCGTGTCCTTGATATTATCAACAGGCATCTGATCGACCTTCGTGCCTTCCATGTTGAAGTCATCGTTTACTTGATTTAATTCTTCCCATTGACCATCATCTCGTGAATCACTTCTAATATCCACATTCAACATAGAGGTTTCTTGTTCTTCTTGTGCGTCTGATGATGAGTTAGAATTCATGAATCCCAATTCTCTATATCTATGAACCTTGGTCAATCTCTTTCTTTGTTCAGAGTCTTGATGGGCTTGTTGGTAGTGATGTCCTTGCACCGATAGGTTTACTTGTCCTTCCATATACTAGTGAGTAGCTTCCATTGCTTTTGTTAATTCTTCCTTCGTAATAGGTGGATTTTCTTCAAGCCTGGTCCTTGGAAGTGCATGTGCCTTCTTCGTAGCTGGAGCTTCTACTTCTACCTGCATCATTTATGGTACTTGTTTAGTAACTCTCATTCTTGGCTTGGAGCTCCTTTCAGCTTCTTCTACTATCTTGACTCCTTTCTTCTTCCTTGGAACCATGGCAATCTTTGCATACTTAGCCATTGCCTCTAATGACGGCATCTCTTTCAAATGTTCTCTAATGCCCAAAGCATGATAGATCAGTATTGTCAAGGTGATGCTTCCATTTAGGAACTTCTTATGATTCCACTGTTTCTTGGCCTCGAAGAGCCGCTCTTGAATGTACGGAGTCATGTTGACTTGATTCCCTATTTTTTTGATGGCATGGGAGAGCATTTGCACTATAATCTTCTGTGGAGGAGTGTATATGTGCATGTTCAGAAAGCAAAAATGCTGATGAATGAGTCTTACTTCCTCTTCTATGTCAATACGATTGATATCGGTGAACGTTGTGGTCTTCGCTCCCTGGCTTTCCTCTTATTCCTGTCCTTTTCCCATCCGAAAGCTTCTTTAATTAGGTCGTGGGTGAATTGTATGATGACCCACTCGCCTGTTGCATCTAGGACTCTAGCTTCAAGTACTAATGGATCATGCAGAGCAGGTTGTAAGGTGTTCATGACTTGAGTGCAACGCTAGAAATCTGGTTTGTATATCAGGAGTTCAAAGTATTTCTGAATACCCCCATTCTTCATAATGTCCACAGTCGATGGAAGTTCATGCACTACTTTGAAGTCTTGGGACATTACTAGGAACTGATGATCCGTGTCCATAATTTTAATTATAACCAAGAACAAGTAGTCCCCGACAGGTTGATCTTCTCGAAACAAGTGACCTTTTGCCTTAGTCACGCTGTGTAGAGGGAATTCCAACATCTCCTCTTGAATGGTTGTGTCAGAGTCCTCAGAAGCCATCTGCACTTTTAACAAGGAGAGCATCATCTTTTTATAGAAGACATCTCATTAATGATTTGTATCGTAGTGACATATTGTTCATGGCGTCGCTCTGTTTTCCCTTACTTAAGTAAGTAAGATCTCTCACCACATCTCTTTTCATTTTTATTTCTGAAAGAAAACAAGAGTTAGTGTAGCTATATCATTTATTTATGTACATAGTAGGTCCATTCCTATTGCAGTAGAATCTATTATCTATTCCCAAGTGGGAAGTGTGCACCACTAGTTTTGTTACACACATCATGTGCCGAATGCATGGTCTTGTATTGTAGCCATGTCATGCATACTTTAGGTGCATTCGATTCTTCATGTGTGCAATCAGAATCCTTTTGGTTCTATTGTTCCAATCCTTGCTGCCTCTTGGGTCTCCATATCCATTTTGTAGTTGAATTGTGAGGCTTCATCTTCTCTTCACTTTGCCGTGCTCTAGGTTTTTCCTCTTCCTTTTTTGCAGTCTGATTGGTTGACATCCTGTTCCTCTGATACCTTTGGTGAGTCTTGTTTGGTTTTATGGTCCTGCTTTGTTGGTGTAATATGTCTTCTTGATTGTCGATCTCTTGACTTGCAATCTGGCTTATCTGTTTTAGAATCCATATGTGTTGTCATGTTTTCTCGGCTTCTAATAATGACTTTGGAAGCCATACTCTTAGAAGTCTCTTCGGTCCTGATTGTAATGAAGAGAATTTGTTGTTTCTCCTTGTCTCCATAAGATGAGTGACCTCTATCGGTGTCGATCTTTCTGGTTCCCTTCTTCGATCCTTGCGAACCCAGTGTAGATTGGCACTTCTTGACCGCGATAATCGGGTAGTGGACTTCCACATGGATGATCTTCCCTTGTTGTAGGTGACTTTAGGAGCGTTGTCTTCACCGTTTCTCTGGAATTCTCCGTTCCTGTGGGATGAATCCACCTCAACAACTAATGTATTGGCATTAGCAATCACTTCTCTCTTGAGACACTCCTTTGGTACACTTTTGATTGATTCATCTGCTAATTCCTCTTCTAGGGTTTCTTTTTCATGCTTGATGTTTTCATGCATGGGAGAGAGTCTTTCCTCTAATAGGCTAAAGATTTCCTTGTGCCCTATTTTGGCTGAGATTTACCCTTGAGCTAGGTGAATGCTCACTTCATTTTCAATAACCCAATCTTGCCCTAAGATCAAGTTCTCTATTAGATCCTCGTCTTTACACAGTAAGACTCGTTGCTTCATAGTGGAATTTCCTAGGTGGAGGGATATCATGGCTTCTCCAATGCATTCTATGACTTGGTTCCTAATGCCTCTCATGTGTGCTTTAGTAGGTGTTATGATCGTTTGAAGATGCGCGATGACTGTTCTTCGTATGTAACTGAGTGCAGCTCCCGAGTTTATCAAGGCATCTATTAGTTAGTACTATGTCGATCCAATCCCTAGATTTAAATATGGTTGGGATATGCTGAGGTTGTTCGTGTTGGCCTCGTGAACTTGATAGTTAGCCATGGGAATAGGCTCTTCTCCTTGTAAATATTGTTCATCCCTTTGTTTTATCCACTCTTTCCATTTCTTGATACGCTCCAGGGCTTCTTGCCTTGCCTCCTCTCTAATCCTCTCTTCCTCTTTTTTTCTATTTTGTGCACCTACAAGTCGTGCTAACATTTGGTCTGTCAATGGCTCAGTGTAACGTTTTACTCGACAACCACTTATGTAATTAGGAAGAACTTATCCATCCAGAGTAGCTAGGTTAACAGCTCCACTCGTTGAAATCCTATTGATTATTAGAGGTCCATATCCGCGTTTCTGTAGCTTCTTGGCATGTTGCATCAAAGTATACACCAGGACTAAATCTCCTTCTTTTAGTCCTTTATCTTTGATATGCGCATCATAATATGCTTTTTGTCTTCTCTTTGCCGCATAAATTCCCGCAACAACTTGTATTCTAGTCTCATGTAGCTTCTCAATTTGGTCTAGTTGTTTGGATAATTCATGCCCTGTCCATTCATGTTGTTGGGCTATTCTCAAAGTAGGCACTAAAAAATCAATTGGCAAGATTGCATCTTGTCCATACACCAGGTTAAATGGTGTAGTTCCAATGGCTGACTTGTAAGCCAAACCGAAGGCCTAAATTGCATGATGCAATTGTTTGTCCCAATCTGACCTTCCACCATTGACTATTTTCATTAGTACTGTGCACAACACCTTATTGGAGCTTTCTGCTTGACCATCGGCTTGAGCATGATAAGGGGTTGATTTTTTATGAATTACTAACAACTCATTCATTAAGGACTCTATTAGTTCATTGATGAAATGTGTTCCTTGATCACTCACTATTTCTATAGGTAATCCAAAGCAAGTAAAGATATGCTCAAAAAGAAACTTACCAGTGGTTTGAGCATCATTTTTTTTGGTTGCTTTTGCCTCTACCCATTTATTCAGGTAATCCGGTTTTACTATTATCTATTCAGCATGTGATCCTTTGATTGGTGGATTAATGGGTCCTCTGAAGTCGATACCCCATTTGGAAAAGGCTCTTGCACAAATCATGGGTCTTAATGGCATATCATCTTGTCTAATCGGATATTTAGCTCTTTGGCATGTCTTGCAACTTTGTACATAGGTGTCTACATCCATATGTAGAGTTGGCTACCACAAGCCTGCAAAGAGGATCATTTTTACGATTCTTTCGGTTGAGAAATGTCCTCCTCTCGCATCTGCATGTGCCATTTCTAATATGGGTAAGTACTCTCCTTCATGCACACATAGTCGTAGTTGGTTATCCTTCCCTCTCTTGAATAATTGTCTTCCCATGATGACATAGTCCTTACTCATTTATTCTAGGGATCGTTTCCTTGCTAAATTGATTTCGTCTTCATCCTCTCATGTCTTTAGGAATTTCACTAATGTTTTACTCTAATTGGGTGCTATTGTAGAAAAAGGTAAAGATGTATGATCATCTAGAGTGGTTTCCTGACATTCTGTGCAACTACTAAGGTCCTCATGGACATCCTTAGGCATATCAAGCCAATAGACTCCTAACCGCTTCAATATTCTTAGAGTTCCATGAGTTCCTTTGTGCATTCTCCATTTGTTTATGTGCACTTGTTCAATCAAGTTCTTTTGTTCATCTTCTTCCACACATCTAGACAATATCCCATTGGATTCCTTATGATACACACTTCCTGCTACAATGTGTAAGCTACGTGATTGTAGAATTTCATTTCTACTCTCCCTGTTAATTGACTGGTGTGGTCCATGAGTGAGTATTGGAATTAACTTTTCTGCCCACTTAGGACACACTTCCAAATTAAACAGGTAAGTGTCTGGCAAATCGTTGGTACTCCGCTCGGTGGTTCTCCATGTGTTAACCTAGAGAGGTAATCAACTCTCACATGGGTATCTCCTTTTTTTACAATTACCTCAAAATTGAACTCCATTAATAACAGAAACCATCTCACTAGTCTTCCCGTGTTACAAGGCTTATTGACTAAGTACAACAAGGCTTGATGGTCTATGAAGAACTTGAACTTGTTGGCTAACAGGTAGTGCCTGAATTTTTTTACAACGTACACCATCCTAATCCCTCTCACTCCGTAGTTGTTTAGTTTCTTTCGGCTTGATTCAGTTGTCTGCTTGCATAGGCAATATGATGGTCCAAGTTTCCTTCATCTGCCGGTTGAGCTAAAATGCACCCTATTGCATAATTGGAAGCATCCACATGAATATGAAAAGGCTTGCTCCAATTGGGTATTTTAAAAATTGGAGCTGTGCTAAGTTGCTTTTTTAGCTCATTAAATGCTTTCTCACATTCATCTGTCCATGTGAATTGAGTCAACAATCCATACAATGGCTTGGCAATTATGGCGTACATGTGGATAAATTGGCATTAGTATGCACAGTGACCCATAAATGCTTTCACTTCTTTTGCATTTTTTGTTCTTGGTGTTGGAGTTTATTGACCTCCAAAGTATAGCAGGAAGTAGGTGGAACCCCCTAGGAACAAGTTGACCTTCTCACAAACTTCATCATAGAAAACCAGTCATGCTTGCAGAGCTTACTACTCTCTACTCACTCAAAAGTTTTTAAAACTGTTTTAACCACATATACTAGAGACCAATAGCTTTCCAATGAGCCAAAGAACACTCAATTTGGATAAATACTCAATGAGCTATGACCTCTGCAATATGCAGCTTTAATGGAGACCTTGAAACAGAGATGAACCTGAGGACATACATCACTTGCAGAGACTACTGCTCTTAACTCACAACTCCAATGAATCTGAAAATTTCCAGAATACAAATAGACTTGGAGAGCTTTCTAACAAGCCAAAGAACACATGATTTGGATACATACACAAGGAGATATGACCTCTGCAAGTTGGATGTTTAATGGAGACCTTCAGCAGGGATAAAAAACAGAGAACACACACTACTTGCAGAGAGTGTTGCTCTCAGCTCACAAATCCAATGATTATGAAAATTGGTACTATGAAAGTAGACAAGAAGAGCTTTCAAATGAGCTATCAAAAATGTAATTTGGATATATAATGAGGGAGATACAAGCTCTGCAAGCTCTGCATACAAAAACTAGAGTAGCATAGAGATACTCTCTTGGACATCCCACAAGATCACGACTTTTCTCCTCTTTTTATAGCATGGGAAACTAATCTAAAACCTTCCTAATACATCTAAATTCGTGGTAGACACTTGGATGGAGGTATTACATGACTCAAGTGCTCAAATAAGCAAAGTATTGATGGACTTTGAGAACTAGCCACATCGACCTTCCACTAGGACACCACTGAAGCTCCCTTGTGACTCACTAATTTGACTCACCATGTTCTAGAACTCACGTGGTATTTTTGCTAAATTTTATGAATAATATGAGCCTTCTTGAAGTATTTGAAGACTTCCCAAAGGTATTTACATAATTTGAAACTTGTACCCTACATAAAACAAATGTTCGCAACACTTGGAAGTTCTAGAATTACTTTGATCTTGTCTTCATCCGTAGATATTACGTTCCTAGATACGATGTGCCCTAGGATTTTTCCTTGTCTTACCATAAAGACACACTTCTCAGGATTCAGACATACTCTATATTGTCGATATTTTTCAAATATTCTTTGCAATTCCGGAATATGTTCCTGTCTTCGATTTGAGTATGTACATAGGTCGTCTACGTATACTTCCATACTCTTCCTTAGGAATTCTTTGAAAACATGACACATCAACCTCTGGAAAGTAGCAGGTGTGTTAGTGAGTCCAAAAGGCATCACTCTAAAAGCATAGACCCCCCATTCAGTCGCGAATGCGGTCTTATGTTGGTCCTCAGTAGCAATAGCTACTTGGTTGTATCCAGAGACTCCATCCAAGAAGCTATAGACTTCCTTACCTGCAACTCTTTCCAAAAGGTGATCAGTCATAGGTAATGGGTAACTATCACGGACTGTAGCTTCATTGACTTTCTTTAGGGTTATGCACACTCTCAGTTTTCCATTCTTTTTGGGGACCACTACTAATGGTGGCACCCATTTGATATGTTCTATCTCGTAAATGAATCCGACCGCTAATAGCTTGTCTATTTCTTCCTTTATTTTTGTAGCATAAACATCATTATACGTGTAAGGGTGTTGCTTTGATGGTTTTGCATTAGGTGTCATTGGTATTCGGTGAGAACAAATGGAGGGTTCCACACCCTTGAGATCCTTGTAGGTCCATGCAAACACATCTTGATATTCTCTAATCAGTCTTATCAATTCTTATTCTTCCTCAGGAGACACATCACTTCCTATGTAGGCGCATCTGTCTTCTCCATTTTCTATGGTCACTATCATTTTTTTTGTTTGTTCCTTGTTATCATAAGCTTCTCCTTCTCTCGCCTCTCTCTTAGGCATCTGAATCACTATTTTTCTTTCCTCTACTTCGTATCTCTTCAAGTGTTCTAGAACTTCAAATAAATCCGGGGTTGGTTCGGTCTTACTCGTGGTTTCCTCAAGGTTTGGTACTAGGGGGGCTGCTTCTATTGCTAACACTTTGGGTGTTCCACACTTGTCCTCAACTCGAATGGCCTCTAAGTATCGATCCTCTGAGTCAAACTCCAGTTCCATCTCTATGCTCTCGTATTCCTCCTTCCATTCTTTTTCTAATACTTCTCCTGCTTCTACCTCCTGAAGGACTACCATATAAAAGCTTACATCATAGCCTTCTTCATCTACACATTCATTCATGGTCAATACTTCTTCATTCACACAGACATCCAAGGTGACTAGGATGTCCATCCAACTGTGCGGTTCAAATGCTTCATCAGGAAAAACTTGAGGTATGTACATTGGATCCTCTATGGGTCGATAATTTTGATGTCCTAAGGGCATAGCTGAAGTTTTTTATCCTCTTTCTTTGCTTCCTTACACATCCATAATTGGGCATCATCGTGCATCCATGATTGATCACTTGATCCTACACTATGGATAGACAAATCATCTTCTTCCTTGTGTATGGGGTTCCATTGTAATGGGGGTACATCCCTGTACGCAAAGGTATGCAAATTTACTTTGGTATTGTTTCCTTGATGTTGGAGGTATAATGAGTCTCATCCCCAGTCTTGCACTACTCTGAGTTGTCTCATGAAAGGTTGTCCTAATATCATTTTGTAATTATTTGCCTTTCCAAATCGACATATAGCTAATGTATGCTCAAACTCGACTCCACACGTGGTTAATTTAATTTTTTCCAATATACTCAAGGGTTTCTCAACATGGCCATCTACTAATTTAAGCTTCATACGAGTTGGTCGTAGGGCTGGCTTTTCCCCATTTCTCCCAAATCTCTTTGGTGGCGATACCTACTCCTGCTCCTATGTCTAGGATGGCCTTGGTCATGTATCCATTGTATGTTACGGATAAACATGTGTTGCCCTCATCTCCTTCGCTAAATTCTCCAACCTTATCCATCAAGATTTGTACAGTAGAAGGGTTTTCAGTTTCTTTGCTACTGAACCATTGTTAATCATATTCTTAATACCTCTTTCATTGAAATGTCCATGCCTTTTGTGCCAAAGGTCTAACTCAGAGATCTTATGTCCTCCATAAGTGAACAAGGCATGACCAACATTACCTT
>CM035410.1:80751316-80826316 GCA_020310875.1 Ceratopteris richardii
ATTTCATCAACTTTGGTTGAGTAAATCTTGAGATATGAATCTCAAAAGTTGACTGTGTCTGGACATCTTCTAGATCCTGAAGAATCGAGGTGGCCCCCTAGACTTGATATATTTATTTCTCCTTGTATGGTGTAGCTAAAATCATGAAATAGCTTGCTTCATTTAGATATACACTTCAATTAGATGTGAGCAAAAGCTCTTTGGACAACTCATACGAGGTTGTGAGCTTTGTGCAGAGCATTTGTGCACCTGTAGCTCATCATGGTTGGAATGCACATAAGTTGGACATTAAAACTCTATTTCCGAATGGTGACTTACATGGAGAAGTGTATGTATTTCAACCCCATGATTTTGTGCAAAAAGGGCATGAAAAGTTTGGAGGTTGAAGGAAGCATTATATGGTTTGACACAAGCACCACATGATTGATATGAAAAGATACATGCCTTATTGGTTGCACATGGTCATACACATCCTTCAAGCTAACTGATGTCTCCTTGGTACATAAAAGTAATGGCTAAATTGCATCTTCCACAAAAATAAATCACAAAATACATTTATTCTATGGATGATAGAAATGATAACCTTTGCTTTTAGAACTAAACCCAACAAAAATATATTTCATTGCTTTATCATCCAATTTCTTGTATCATTGTTTAGGCACTAATGCATATGTTGAGCAACCAAAGACATGCAGAAGAGCAATAGATGGCTTGCAACCATGCCAAGCCTCATATGGAGTGATTGATTGTAATGCTTTGGTAGGAGATCTATTAAGTAAATATGTTGCATACATAACAACCTCAAACCAGAAGCTGTGTGATAAAGGCTGACTTTTGACCATACACCATGCCATTTCCATGAGAGACCTATTTTTTCTTTTAGCAACTCCATTTTTTTGAGGTGTATAGGAAACTTTACAATGATGTATTATCCCATTCTCAACCGAAAATGCATTAAAATTAGAAGACGTATTTCCCCCCCTCGATCAGAATGGAGGGTGCCTAATTTACATGCTGATAAATTTTCTAGCCATAACCATGAACTATTTGAAGCATAATGGACTTTTCTTTCAATGTTTATAGCCATGCATGCCTAGAGAAATCATCAATAAAAGTCACAAAGTCAAGGTAGCTCCCAAATGAAGGTGTCTACACAGAACCATAGACATCACTATGAACGAGCTATAATTTATTAGCACCTCAAACCGAACCATCTTTTGGGAAGAACACCGCATCCTTCCCATAATATAGCCTTCACAAACATGTTAACAAGGTGTTGCAAGTTTGGGAAGAGAGGACATCATTTCAAATTTTTGCACGTGAAGCAAAAACTAGCAAAATTCAAATGACCAAAGCTTGCATGCCAAAGCTTTGCATATGAAACAGCTTGAGGATCCCCAAGCTTCACATGCTAAATCATTCACAAATCTTGCAAAGTTGATGAGCTTATACAACCCATGACATAAAATGCAAGAGGCAATAATAACATCACCATTCGAGAGACCATGAACTCTACATATGTCATCTACAAATTTGACAATCAAACCAAGTAGTAAATTCCCATTCTTCATTCTAAATAAGATTAATAGAATCTATTTTAGCAGTAGAGGCCTCTGCAACAACCATTCTAGCCTCTTTCTTCTTTGCCTATTTTGTAAACAATTTAGGACAACCCTTTATGACATCATCATTTGCCTTATAGTATTTGCAAAATTGTCTTTGCTTTTCTATTTTCTTGTCATCTTTGTCTTCCTTCTTCGATTGTGCAACATTAGTAGATTTTTGCTCAGTAATAGATGAGTTCCATTTACCTTTGCCCTTTTGACTAGCTAAGAAAGCTTGATCTGCAACACGCATAATTGAATTGTTCTATTTGGATTGATCTTCTTGCAACAAAATAGGGTCTAACTCCTCAAATGTTAAAGCATTTGGATTGCCTTTCATTATCAATAAAAGAGTAGAAGCAAAATTTTGATATGAATCTAGAAGAGCATTAAGAATAGTCTGCACAAATGAGCAATCCAGTAAGATTTCATCAACAAAAATTAGCTTTTCCTTCAGATCTTTGATCTTTGTCAAAAAATTGTCCATAGAATCTCCTTCAATCATATGCTCACTCTCCAACTATTTTCCTATGTAAGCAACAAGAGACTCATTTCTTTCCTTGTATAAAGTCCTAAGTGTATCCCAAGCATCCTTTGTTGACTTGCAAGAATGACTGTGAGGGATATTGGCATGTTTTAGAGACAAAGCTATCAACGCATGTGTGTGAGCATCTCTCTCATGCCAAGGAAGTTTCTCTATAGTAGGTGCACCAAGAACCACAACACAACGAGGAGATTGAAGATCATCATCTTCAATGCCATCTACATTACCTTCAATAATTTTATTTGTAGGTGTAGTAGGACATTTTTCAACACTGTGCACAATATTCCACAACACTTTTGCTACTAATACATGATGCATCATAGCCCACAATGGGTAATTAGTACCATCCAACTTATCCATATATCATTGCTTTCAGTGATGGCCAGTGTATAAATACCCTGATGTAGAAAAATGATTGTATCTCAAAAAGTTTAATGAAAATACTTTTAACAACCTTGAGGCACTTGTACTAGCAAACCAAAATGTGTATATATATTTGGGAAAAAAAGACAAAATTGCATACATAGTCATTGTGATAGAGTGTTTGGAGGCCAAAAGAAGCTCAGATCAAAATTTCAACACCACTAAGCGAAGCAGTTTTGAACTCCTAATTGCCCGGATTATGCTCACCAATTTTCATGTGATTCTAAGACTGTGAGTGAAGGGGTGTCGATGACACTGCAGGTGAAGCAAAGACTTGCTCTAATACCCATTGTTGGAGTTCAAGGTCTATAGATGCACAAATAGCACAAGGAAGAAGAAGAAACTTAGAGCTCAACCCAATACAAAATGTATTACCAATTTTATCAAAAAATGATCTCTCTCTCTCTCTCTCTCTCTCTCTATCTATCTATCTATCTATCGCTCTCTCTCTTCCAAATGCTTAAGAGAAGTGGAAGAGGCAAACCCGTTTCTCATGTACCTATCTTTCATTCATCCTCATGCTTCTTCTCTCCATCCATGATCCTCCACACATGTTCTTTTATATCTCCCATGTTCCCCTTCATTTAAACCCTCATTTCGAGAAGAGAGGAGAAAGAGGAAGAAAGGAGCCAACAAGAGGAGCAAGAGAAGGAGAAATGCATGCATGTATTGCATGCTTACATGCTTTTAACGGATAAGATGAAGAAGGACACACCAAAGCTCAAGGAGATAGGGAAATGACACTACAAGAGTGCATGTTAAACAAAGAAAAAAAATGCAAGGAGGGATTTTCTCTCCCATTTCAAAGGTATCAAAGCTTGTTTAATCTCTTTGTTTCTTGTTCTCATGTGTTCTTTGGAGCTTGCACTATAGGTTCATAGCTTCAAACTTGAGAAAGTACTTCTCAAAAACATTTTGTGGATTTGTAAAGTGGCTCCCACAGACATAGTTTCCAGCTAGTGGTTGCCTAATATCTAGTAAACTTTGGAAGTGTGCAATTAGCAGTTCAAAACTGCTTCACTTTGTTTCATTGAAAGTTTGATTTGAGTTTGTTATGGCCTCCTAATGGAAAATTGCAATGATTGTGTGGGCAATTTCATACTTTTGTGCCAAACATATATATATAGGCTTTGGTTCATGAGTACGTGTTGTGATGTCTAGTATAGGTTTAGCAAATCTTGACAAGGTGTTTCTATTCAATAGATACAATCAATTTTTTGCATCAAGGTATTAGCCATTGGCCATGGCTTAAAGCATTGGTCTATTCCATATGTTAGTTTTTGAGTATAAGTGGATGGTAATAATTACCCATTGTGGGCATACATCATGTATTGATAGAAATTGGGCTATAGAATATTGTGTAGGGTGTTGAAAATGTCCTACTACACTTGTAAATATAGTGATTGAAGGTGATGCCGATGATCTTGAAGATGATGATCATCAATTACTTGGTCGTGCTTCAGTTCTTATTGCCCCTACTCCAAATCAATTTTTTTGGTATGGCAGAGATGCACACGCACACACACTAATGGATTTATCTATCAAACATTCCATTATCCCTTATATTTACTTCTACAAGACAGCTACTCTTACAACATTATTCTAGGAAGTAAATGAGGCTCGCATTTCTTACCTCCAAAAATAGTTGGAGAGTGAGCATATGAATGAAGAAGCTTCAATGGATAGTTTTTGACAAAGATCAAAGATTTGCAAGATCAATTAATTTTTGCTGATGAAATTTTGCTAGATAGTTCACTTGTGTAGGTTGTTCTTAATGGTCTTCCATATTCATGTTAGAGTTTTGCTTCTACTCTATGAATGATGATGCATGTTGTAAATCAAGCTTTCTTAGCTAGTTAGAAGGGCAAAAGTAAATGGATCTAATCTAATAGTAAGTAGAAATTTGCTAAATTAAATGTTGCACAGTCAAAGAAGGAAGACAAAGATGAAAAGAAAACAAAAAAACAAAAACATTTTTGCAAATAATAAAAGACAATTGATCATGTCATAAAGAGTTGTCCTAAAGTGATTGCAAGGAGGCAAAGATGAAAGAGGTTGAAATGGTTGTTGCAAAGGCCTCTACACCTAAAATAGAGTCTAGTAATCTTATTTAGAATGAGAATGGGCATTTACTACTAATTGATGCTATGATCCATGTTCTCATGAGTAGTGTATGCTTGAAGTAAACTTGAATGTTTAGTAATTTGATAGTGGTGCAACCAAACATCTTAACTTGTAGCACAATTTCTTTACTTCACTTGAGCTTGCCCCTACAAAGAATACTACCACATGTTCTAAAAGCTCCTCTTATCTTGTAATGGGACTTTAAAAGATCACTTTGACTATTATTGATGGAAATTCTTTCACATTGTTAGATGCTTTATATGTGCCATGAATTAAGAAAAATATGTTCTCATTTTCAACATTTTCCAAGATTATCTTGGTTTTATTGATGATAGTGTACAGTTTATGATCTCTCAAATGGTGATTATTAGTGATTTTGGCATTTTACATCATGGACTGTATAAGCTCATATATTATCCAAAAATTTTGAATGATTCAACATGTGTAGTTCATGATTCTTAGGCTGTCTCAGATGCAAAGCTTTGGCATGCATGCTTTGATCATCTGAATTTTCCTAGCTTGCTTTGCCCACAAAAATCTAAAATGGTGTTCTCCATGCCCAAATTTGAGGTGCCTTCTAAACATGTTCATGAAGGTTGTATTTTGGGAAAAATGTAGCATTCCTCCTTCCCAAAAGATGGTTCAATTAGAGATGCTCACAAATTGCAACTTGTTCATATTGATGTATGTGGTCCTATGGAGATACCTTCATTTGGGAATTACCTATATTTCATGAATTTCATTGATGGGTTTTCTAGGCATGCATGGGTTTATCTTTTGAAATCAGATTTTGAGGCGTTTACGTGCTCTAAAGAGTTCTTCTTCATGGCTAAAAATATACATTCATGTAAAATGGGCACTATCCATTCTGATCAAGGGGAGGAATATATGCCTTCAAAGTTTAATGCACTTTTGGCTGAACATGGGATAAAATATCATTATGTGGTGCCATATACACCTTGACAAAAAGGATTTATTAAAACTAAGAAAAGTTATCTCATGGAAATGGCGAGGTATATGGCCAAAGGTTAGGCTTTACTACATAGCTCAGAAACAAAGGACAACCAACTCAAGAAAAACAAGAGAAGTTAACCACATGGTGCTCAATGGATGCTCTAGCAAGGTCATATATTCTTAACTCAATCTCTGATTTTTTACTTCCACACATAAGGAGTTGCAAGACTTCACAAGAGACTTGGAATGCTCTTGAAGCATTCTTCTCATAAGGTACCAAGGCAAGGAAGAATCAACTATGGATGGAGGTCACCACACTCAAGAAGATGCCCAAGCAAAGTGTGACTGATTTTCTCACCAAAATGAAGGACCTAGTAGATCAACTTCAAAGCATTGGAGAGATAATTAATGAAGAGCAGATAATGAGGCAAGTGATCAATGGAATAAAGGCAGATGACAAATGGGAAGCTCTCACCACAACCATGGACCTCTACATGGACATGCAGGTTCCTGATTTCAACACTCTCATGGGACAATTGTTCACCCATGAGGCAAAGCTTATGAAGAATGAAGACAACTCAAAAGTTAATCAATCCTCTGCTCTATATACAGATAAGAACAAGAATAAAGATAGCAAAGGCAAAGGTAAAATGTCTGATGATGAAGGCAGCACCTCTCAAGCAAACTTCAAACTTTGCAGGTAGAGGTAGAAGCTCAAGAGGAAGGGGCAGAGGAGGAACAAAAGGGAGGGGATAACTCAAAGCTCTTCTCCATGTGCCATATGTGGCTTAACTAATCACATTATTGAGAAATTTTTCAGGAATCCTAAAAATCAAAGAGGTAGAGGATACAATAGAGGAGGCTATGGAAGCTCAAGAGGTAGATTCAGCAACAACAATGGTTACAACAACAACTCATACAACAACAATAATTATCCAGGAGGATACAGAGGAAGGAGAGACTACAAAAAACTATGCAGATGATCAAACTCAAGAAGATTCATTACTTTTGATGAACGTGAACATGAAGAAACGTAAAGCATATGAACATGTATTCTATATAGAGTCAAGTTGCTCAAATTTTGTAGCAAGGAATGTAGCTCTACTCTCAAACTTGGAGGATCCAAGGAATAGACATGAAGTCCAAACAGGAGATGACACAAGGCATATAGTGGAGAAGATAGGCAATGTGAAGAATTCAGATAATAATATGAACCTATTGATCAAGGTATTGTATGTGCCAACTATCACCAAAAATCTCATAAGTGTATATCAAATTGTTGAGAAAGGATTGTAGGCCAAATTCATGAGGAATGGAGCATTTGTTGAAGATCCACATCAGGAATCCAAGAGGATAGTGAGAGGAGAAAAGTCAGGTAGGCTATTTATATTTGAGCTCCAAGATACTAGAAACATTGCATTGTTCAATTATGGTAATCAAACCCTATCATAATCGGAAATTTGGCACAAGAGTTTAGCTCATATAGGTGGAAGGTCTCTGAAGCAAATTATTAGGGATCATAGTGTGCTTGGGCTACCAAATATTTCCAAACAACTCATGATTTACAAATGTAGTGCTTGTCGATTTGGCAAGTCTCATAGACAGCCATTCACAAAGAAGGGATACATTCATGGAGACCTATTGGAGCTAGTCCATGTAGATGTATGGGGGCCAAGCAAGGAGCCATCAATCTCTAGATCCAAGTATTATGTGTCATTCATTGATGATTGTAGCAGATGGTCAATAGTATATTTTATGAAGCATAAAGATGAAGTGTTCTCTTGTTTCAAGAAATATATAGCACTTGTAGAAAATCAAACAGGTAGGACTTTGAAGAGGCTAAGGTAAGATGGAGGGGGAGAATATTTATCCCATGACTTTGATTCTTATCTTTAGGAATCAAAAGGGAAATTACAATCAGGTACACCCCATAGCAAAATGGAGTGGCAGAAAGAAGAAATAGAACCATAGTGGAGGCTTCAAGATTAATGCTAAATGAGAAGAAGTTTCCCAGTTACCTATGTGTATAGGTTATATCTATAGCCACCTATATGATCAATAGGCTCCCATCAAAAGCATTGGATGGGATGACACCTTATGAAGCATGGAATGGAAGAAGAACCAGCCTTGATCATTGCATGATCTTTGGATGCATAGGATATGCACACAGACCTTCATAAAGCAGAGGCAAATTAGATCCAAAGGCAAAGAAACGCATATTCATTGGCTATGAGCTTAATCAAATTTTTTTAGGCTATATAATCCAAGCAATAAAGGTTTTATTGTGAATAGAGATGTTCTGTCTGATGAAAACAAATCTTGGTTTGAAGATGGTTGCAGGAAAATCAAACCTCCCTATTACCTAGATGAAGACTTTCCAACATTGTCAAAGAGGAATGAGCATACACTTGAAGCATCAAGTGACTCTGATGATGATCAAAATACTTCAAGAAGGGAAATTAACTCTCTAAAGGCAAAGCCAAAATGCAAGAGATGAGAGGTGTGGTAGAATAATCTCAACAAACTATAAGAAGGTCTATTAGAGAGAAAAAAACCAGAAAGGTATGGTTATGACATTTCTTTGGTCATTAAGCATTCAATTTACATAGCACACAATACAAACTCAAAAGATCAGTCTACATTTGAAGAAGCCAAGAAGAAGTCAGAATGGAGAGATGCCATGGAAGAAGAGATAGAAGCTCTACAAGAAAATCAAACTTGGGAATTGGTTCCCAAGAAAACATCTATGAAATTCATTGGCTCAAGATGGATTTACAAGGTAAAGAAGAATTTTGATGGCTCAATTAACAGGTACAAAGCTAGGCTTGTAGCCAAAGGATTTGCAACCCAAGGTATTTACTATGAAGAGACATTCTCACTTGTGGCAAAAATGCCCATAATTAGAGTGCTCATGAGTGTTGCATCTTCCAAGAATTGGAAAATATATCAAAGGGATGTTAAAAATGCTTTTCTAAATGGTTGGATTTCAGAGGAGGTATACATGGCTCAACCTCCTAGATTTGAAGACCAATCATATCCAAAATATATATGCAAATTAAGGAAAGCCTTGTATGGTTTGAAGCAACCTCCTAATGCTTGGAATCATAGACTTTTCACTTACTTGCAAGACAAAGGTTTTATGGTAAGCAAGGCAGATCCTTCCCTCTTCATTAAGAGGAACCCACTCAAAGGCCATATACCTTTGTGTATATGTGGATGACATAATCATTACAGGTAATGATGTAGATGGAATCAAGAGGATCAAAGCTCAAATGAAAGAAGAGGTCAAGATCAATGATCTTGGCCTTCTCACATACGTCCTAGGTTTGGAAGTGGTATATACAAAGAAAGTTATGTTCCTAACTCAGAGAAAGTACATTGGAGATGTAATTATCAGATTCAACATGGAAAATACAAAGGTTGCAGTTACATCCATGGAGGTAAATCTAAAAATAAGTGCTCGTGAAGGTGAATTAATTGAAGATGTTACTAGCTAGCAAAGCTTAGTTGGAAGTTTAAATTATGCAACTCTAACTAGAATGGATATATGCTATGGAGTTCTTCAAACATCTGCTTGTAGCAAGCAGGCATGTATTTAATTCATGTGTGCCACATGTAAATAGTGTTGACCAACGGTGTTTTACTCATGTCGTAGATTATTAAGCCTAGAGCCAATATGTATGGGCTTTGACATTTCTAAATGTCTTGAAAACCATTGTCATGAGCTCGAATATTTTCATGCATATCTTGGCTACAACATCAAGTATATTCTTGAGCCTGGGGATCCAATGTCATATAGTTGACACCATGTATGCAATTGTAGGGGGCCCTTTTGATGGAGCAAAGTATGGTTAGTTTATCCAATCTAGACATCCCTCACTAGTGCTTACTTTGACAATGAATTCAGGCCATGGGTCCTTGTGGGGTACCAGAGCATAACATGGATTGTATTTGATGTATAATTGAGCATTTGACCAGGTCCACATAACATTAGGGTAGGCCTCTAGTAATCTTGCTCTCTAATTTGGTTAAAAGATGGTTCCTCTCTTAGCCCACTCCAATAGATCATTAGGTTGAAGCTATGTTGCGAATGTGGATGCATCTCCTATGCCTCTCTTGATTTCTACATTATAGTTAGCTAGAAGCACAAAATAAGGGATATATTGCATTTTTGAGGTGGTGATCATTAAGCACTTTGTTTAGGTTGGATAGACTGAATTTCTTTGACTTGCTTTAGCCACTAAGGGACTGGTATATGTCTCTTGCCCTTCCTCGGTGACTATACCCCCAAGGATTGGTTGTGGTTCATAAGCATTCTCAAAGTTTTCTTCCACTAGAATCTCTACCAATTCTTTTGGTCCAGGCTTGACCTGTGGGGATGGGGCTCACTCATATTGTGATACTTGTTCTTGTAGTTCCTCTATTTGTTTCCGAAGTGCCTCGATCTCTTGTGTGCCAGTTGAGAGTGGGATGGCCTCAGGCACCTGCATATTGGTTGTGGCTTGATGCTTGTGTAGCTCATTGAGTTTGTCTTCTAATCTTTCATAAGATTCTAAGAAATTTGTATGATCGTCCAATAAAATGCGGATGGACTTAGAAGGCACCGCTTGAAATCGTGTGGGGCTGATGGTTGTGGAGAAGACCCATGTTTCTTTGTAGCTTAGCATTTCTTTCCATTTTGTGATTTGGCATGATCTCCAGATTTTGGATAGCCTCTTGATCAACATTTTGCATTCTAGATTCAAGCTCATTATGGGCTTGTTGTAAAGTGTCATATCGTTCTCATAAGGTGCGATTGTCCTCTACTAGTGCGATGACTCTTGCTTGTAGAAATTGCAACTCCTCAGTGATGATGGTGTTGCATTCTTCCAATTGTTGATATTCCTATCATATCCGAGTTGCACATTGAATCATTGTGTCAAATGCATTATGTACAGACATGGATGCAATATACTTATTTCTAACTAACCAAGAAAGCTTGATATGCAGCACGCATAATGGACATGTTCTTGCTAGATTGATCTTCCTGTAACAGAACAGAGACTAATGTTAAGGTGTTTGGATTGCCTTTCATCATCAAATGAAGAGTAGAAGCAAAACTCTGGTATGAATCAGGAAGCCCATTCAAAACAATCTGCACGTGAACTGTTAGGCAAGACTTCATCAGCAAAAATTAATTGTTCCTTCAAATCTTTGATCTTTATTAAAAAACTATCCATAGAATCACCTTCATTCATATGCTCACTCTCCAACTATTTTTGGAGGTGAGCAACATGAGCCTCATTCCTAGCCTGGTACAATGTGGTAAGTGTATCCCAAGCATCCTTAAGTATTTTGGAAGAGCAAATGTGAGGAATAATGGCACGTTTGACAGACAAGGCTATCAATGCATGTGCTTAAGCATCTCTGCCATCCCAACTAATTTGCTCTACAGTAGGTGTAGCTAAAAGTGAAGCACGAAGAGGAAGATGAAGAATATTGTCATCTTCAGTGCCATCCACATCAACTTCAGTACCTATATTTACATGTATAATAGGACATTTTTCAACACCCTGCACAATATTCCACGGTCCTTTTGTGACCAATACATGATGCATCATATAAGCCCACAATGGGTAGTTTGTACCATCCAAATTATCCTCAAAATCCTACATAAAAAATACATCACTGCTTTCAACCATGGCCACTAACTAAAACAGCCTGATGTAGAAAAATGATTGTATCTGGAAAAGTTGAACAGAACTTGAGGTGTTCTGCTAAACATGTAGCATATTTCAAGATTCTTATACTGGCAAATCATAACCTTTATATTTCTTTGGCACAAAAAGATAAAATAGCTTGCACAAGCACTATAATAGTGCATTCAAAGGCCAAAACAAGGTCAGATTGCAATTTTGACACCAAAAAGAGAAGTAGTTTTGATCTCCTAATCATCGTAAGTATGCTCACCAAATTTTGTGCGATTATAAGACTGTGACCAGAGGGGTGTTGACGATCCCCTCAATGAAGTTGCAACTTGTTCTGATACCAATTGTTGGAGTTCGAGGTCTATGGAAGCACATGAAGATCACAACAAAGAAGAAGAAGCTTGGAGCACAACACACAATACTGAATGTATTACCACTCGAATGTACAAAGATAAGTAACTCGTTAGGGCAATAGGCATTTATACAAGCTGGGAAAAAAAAACTCCTAAAGAGGGAAAAAAGTGCCCCTGTAGTCCTAGAGTGTTCACGCACATCACTACCTAAACATATCAACAAACACTTGGCTCGAGGATTAATGGGATCAATAAAGTCTATTCCTCGCTTGGAGAATGCACGTCCTCCCATCATGGGTCTCAATGGCATATCATCCTTGCATATCGGATATTGAGTTTGCTGACATACATCACACCTCTTCACATAGGTATGAGCATCCATATGAAGGGTTGGCCACCAAAGACCTAAGAAAAAAAATGCTTTGATCACTCGATCAGGTCCAAAGTGTCTGCCACACCTTGGTGTGCAGTGTCTAAGATCTTGAGATATTCACTTTCATGAACACAAAGTCTAAGATATCCATCTTATCCTTGTCTATATAATTTATCTATGATGAGAGTATAATCTTGAGCCTCTTGCTCTAAACTCCTCTTCCTTGCTAAATTCATTTCTTGAGGGAATGTTTTCATCCTCAGAAAGTCAACTAATGGATTGCTCCAATCCGTGTGATACAAGGTAACATGTTCCACCAAAGGTCTATTAATACACGTTGGAAAATTCTTACACATCCTATAGACATCTACTTCCATCATTGTCCAATATATGCCTAATCTCCTAAGAGTGTGTAGAGTTCAATGTTTTGAATGATGTTGCCCAAGTGCACCCATGTGTGCTAATTGCAATTATTTCACATATTCTTTTTCTTCCATACAACAGGATAAAATCCCTTGATCAGTGTGTTTGTATACACTTTTTGCCATTATTGATACTTTTGAGATTTCACCACTTCATTATCCTTTGCTTTCATAAGCGGATGCTTGGGTCCAAAAGTAAGAATAGGCATGATAGTTTTAGCCCAATTAGGCAGTACTTCTGGGTTGAACAAGTAAGCATTAGGAAGTTCATTTGATACTCCTTCTAGATATTCTCCTAAAGTAAGTTTAGAAAGGTGATCTTCCCTAAGGTGAGTCTTGCCTTTCCTAACCACTACCTCAAAATCGTATTCCATTAGTAAGAGAAACCATCTTACTAATATTTATGTATTGCAAGTTTTGTTCACAATTTAGAGTAGCACTTGATGATCTATAAACAAATTAAACTTATTTGCGAGCAAAAAATGTCTAAACTTCTTAACTGCATAGACCATGCCTAATCCTTCTCTTTCTATAGTGGTGTAATTTTATTTTGATGCATTCAACTGCCTATTGCATAAGCAATGGGAGGTTCAATGTTTTCTTCACCTCTAGGTTGTGCCAACACACACCCAATAGCATAATTGGATGCATCCACATGAACATGGAATGGCTTAGTCCAATTTGGTGTGGTTCAAATTGGTGTTGAGCACAATCATCGCTTAAGCTCATTGAAACAATTTCTGCACTCTTCATTCCACTCAAAGTTAGAAGGTTGTATGGGGGCTTTGCAATTATCACATACATGTGAATAAAGGGTTGGTAATATCCACATTGACCTATGAAAGCTTGTACTTCCTTGACATTCTTAGGTCTAGGTAGCTCTACTATAGATCTAACTTTATCTTCATCAGTTGATATCCCATTCTTTGACACTATATGTCCTAGAAACTTGCCCTGCCTGATCATGAAAGCACACTTTTTTGGGTTCAAGTAGACCTGATATTCTCTACATTTGTCAAAGATTTGTTTCACTTCATGGATATGTGTTTGTCTAATGTTGGAATGAGCACAAAAATTGTCAACATATACCTCTAAATTCTTTTGCAAGAATTACTTAAACATGTGACACATCAGCTTTGAAATGTAGGAGGAGCATTGGTGAGCCTACTTGGAAGCACTCAAAATGCAAAGATTCCCCATTCTGTGGTAAAATCCATCTTATGTTGGTCTTCAGGGGCAATGGCTATTTGGTTGTAACTTGAGAATCCGTCAAGGAAATTGTATATTCCCTTCCCTAATACATGCTCCAAAAGGGGTTTGGTGATAAGAAGAGGATAACTATCTCTGATGGTGGATGCATTAACCTTTAAGTTAATACATACATATAGCTTCCCATTCTTTTTTGGCACAACCACAATGAGGGACACCCATTCGATATGCTCAAGATCATAGATAAATCCTACTTCTAATAACCAATTTCTTCTTTGATTTTGGCTTTGTAATTACCGTTGTAAGTGTAAGGTTTCTACTTGGTAGGCTTGGCTTCTAAAGACATGGGAATTTGGTGAGAACAGATGTCTGGGTCATCTCCCTTCAAGTCCTTATAACTCCATGTGAAGACATCTCTATATTCTCTCATTAATGCAATCATCTCTTGTTCTTTTCTTCTTCACTTAAATTGTGTCCTATGTACATACATCTTTCTTCACCATCTTCTACAGTTATTATAATCTTTTTGGTTTTCTCTTTATTATCATAGGCTTCTCCTACAAGTGCTTCTCTTTTAGGCATTCTTATCATGAACTTTAGATCTTCCATCTCATATTTCTTGAAGTTCTTTCGCACTTCAAAAAGTGCTTCTTATTCCACTAGATTGGTAGTAGGTTTCTTTCCTTTCCTTTTCTCATTTTGATCATCCTTCATCATTGTCAAATTCTTTTCTCATTCATTTGTTCATGTTCCTGAGTCCTAGCTTCTATTAGGTAAAGATACTCTTCCTCGGAGGCACAAAAAGGTTCCATGAGGATGGATTCCTCATCCTCATCACTGACTTCTGCAAGAGCATATGTGCTAGGCTTGCATTCCTCTATAATCAAATCATCCATAAGTGGTTCTTATGAAAATCGAGATGTCATAGCCATCTTCATCACAATGGGGGGTGTCCATTGCTCCTCATTGATAGCTATGTCCATTGTGGCTAGAATTTTTACCCAAGTAGGCTAGGTCTTGAACTGATCTAAGGTCTTCCTTTGTTCCTACGTCTCTTGTTTCTAATCTTTTCTCTTCTTTAAGTGCAACTTTACACATCCATAAGTGGGTGTCTTCATGCATCCATGAGGAGTCTGATCCTATGGAATGCACCGGCTCCATTTTATCTAATGTTCTATGGATTGGGTTCCATTGCAAGGTGGTCCATCTCTATGTGAGTAGTCCTTGAGGTTGACTTTGGTTGTGACACCTAAGTGTTGTAAGTGCAAGGAATTGGTTCCCCAATCTTGAATTATTTGTAACTATCTCATGAAAGTTCTTCCTAAAATCATCTCATAGATGTGGTTCTTTGCAAAGTCACATATGGTGAATGTATATTCAAACTCTATGCCATAAGTGGTGCGAGTTATCCCTTCTAATAACCCTAGGGGTTTCTTGATATGTCCATCTACCATTTGTATCTTCATTCTCATTGTCCTAAGTGTTGGCTTGCCCCAATGCTTCCATAGAGAGGTGGTAGTGATCACGACTCCTACAACCTACCTTACTCAAGGATATCTTTGGTATTGTTTTATGTGATCCTCTCTCATTGCGTGGTTTAGCTAATTCTGACACTTGATCAACTATGTGATTCCATAGTTCAAGTTTAATCTTGAGTAGCTCTTGTAAAGTGAGATGACACTGCACTTTAGTGGTCTTTACTGTGTTTGTGATCCTAGGTAGAATTGATTCTTCATTTCATACCATGACTAGACTATGGGGGCTCTCATGTGAATAGGCTTAGACTCCCATTGTCCTGTGAAATGGGGTAGTTCCTACATGGAATTGGATTCAAAGTCTAGGCACTCACTTGACTGCATGTCCTCTTGCTCTCCATAGATAGATGGAATGTCCTAAGGGAATTGATCATGAAGATCATCCGCCATCTCAATAGGAGGAGGGTTCTTACTCTCCTTGGGCCATTTCCCTTCTTAAAACTCTCCCAAGAGCTCTTCATAGTACTGATTTACTAAGGAAGATATTTCATCATCCAAAGCTTCCTTGGGAAACCAGCTTAGCTTTTCTCTTCCACTATTTTGAGCCTTTGGTGTAGCTAACTTCCTAGGTTTGGCTATCATTCTTTCTAATCTGTCTAACAATCCTTCAAAATGTAACTGTGTCTGGGATGAGTTAGTGTGATTGAACAGGTGGCTTGCATCAAACATGGCCTCAGCCAGTTCTACCATTTTTGAAAAAAACTTGGTCCTCTCAATCTCTAGGTCTACTCTAGGATAACACTTATCTAACTCTACCCCATTTGGTACTTGAATTTTGGCCTGATATTCCTCCCTCTCATGTCTGGAGGCTTTCCCTTACTATTGGGATGACAATGGCTTAAACATGTGAAGGTCATCCACGATGGGGGATGGAACTATATATGGGTACACAACCAAGACATGATGAAGCAATTACATATGGAAACTAGTACGGATCATGTGTGAATGAGTATTTCTAGTTCATTAGTAGAACCTAATGACAAAGAACTCGATTACTTGAAACTGTAGCCTATTTGAAGCAGCTGGCCTGTCAAGAAAGTTATATGCAGAAACTCCTCCTTGTTATACTATAATCTACACTTAAACACTTTGGGATGAAAATGAGAGCTCTTGTGCAATAAGGCAAGAGGTGACCCTACAAGATTGGTTGGAAAGAGGAAGGATTTTGATGCAAGTAGAACATGGAGTCCATACATCTCAAAAGGCAGCAATGATACAGTGGTCACCGTTGGAAGAGAATCCTTCTAGTCCGTGGAAGTGCCATGATCGGAAAGGCAAGGAGAAGGGTGGAAATTTCACACAACTAACCAAAGGCATGAGGGTCAAGTTTAGACAACTAACCAAAGGCATGAGGGTCAAATTCAGACAACTAACCAAAGGCATCAGGGTCAAGTTCAGACAATTAACCAAAGAAAAGGAATTCTAGTACGGTAGAGGCTCATAATTCACACCATTGGATCCTATGAAGGACAAAGAAGAATGGGCAAGCTAGGATCCAGTGATGAATAGGTTGCAAGGGAAATTTGTTGGCTTACAAAAGCTTATGACTATGATCCAAAACTTTAGAACTCTACTCGGGTGGGGGTATGAGAAAATAACATTGCTAAGCCAAGGAGAAGCCCGCATAGCTATGCTAGAAGATGAGCCTTTACCTTTGGAATGTTTTAGAGCTCAAACTATATCATACTTAGAAGGAAGTGTTGAAGATACATGTACAAGCTCATTTTCATATCAGCTATGCTTGGATAAATTTACCAAATATAAAGATAAAGTAAAAGAAGAGCAAAGAAAAAAAGAAAAGAAAAAGTCTAGTCAAAATTCATGATGAGTACAAGATACATTATCTCCCTTGTAGTCAGTGGCATGTAAAGGGCAAAGTGGTGAGTTAAGAAGGAGGCACAAACTTCTTCACATGCTCATTGGTTATAAAAGTGGAGTGGGAGCACATTCTAAACAAGGAGAGAAAGAGGCAAGAGCTCCCAATAGTCGGATCTGGCCATTTTGTCATTTTGTCTTCCCAAGACAGGTAGTCTATTTTGGTTGGTTAAGTTTTCTGACTAAAAATATCCAAATTGCTTTATTTTTGTCTTCTTGGAAAGCTCTTTGCATTTACTTTCTTTTTCTCAAATATCTCATTCAAAGGATTTATATTCTGTGAGATATCAATCAGAGAGTGAAGTCTAGTTTTTTAGTATACTTATGTGCACAGGTGGTCTATTTTGGTCAGTTGAGTTTCTTGACCATAACTCATCCAAATTACTTGTTCTTTAGCTTGTTGGAAAGCTATTTGTGTCTACTTTTGTTGTACCAAATATCTTTCTCAAAGGATATATATTCAAGGAGCTAGCAGTCTGAGAGTGAAGTTCAGTTCTTTAGCATACTTGTGTGGACAAGTAGTTCATCTTTGTCAGCTGCGTTTCCTAATCAAAACTTGTCCGAATTAATTTATTTATAGCTTGTTAGAAAGATATCTTTGTCTCCTTTGATTGACTAAAGGCAGAAGTCCATTTGAGTTTTGTATTGAGAGCAGCAAGCTATCTAAGGTGCAACTATTTGTCCAAGTGTTGGACATACAAGGGTGGTTCACTACACATTTCTGTTGCGCATAGGAGAACTCATTCTCCACGGGAAGCAACATCATTTTGTACATAGCTCATTTTTCCTGCTTTCAAATCTTGGAATAAGGAGCAGACATGCAAGATAAACATCCATCCATCTCCTTCTTTCATTCCTCAAGCATAGTTAGAATTCTTCTTCCCCTTAATTTTTTTATCCCCTAAGTTTGTTTTGACTACTTCAGTGCATAGTGAACCTTAGGACTATGCATTGTACATCTTACAAGATGTCATAGGTCTTTAGTCCATTTTTGGTATTATTCGATCTGATGTTTGATGTCTTTGGTACTTCTAAGCCATCTCGATGGCCAAGCAGCTAACGATCACACAATCTCATTGACTATGATAAATTTGGCATTTCAATCTCTGGTACAAACATCATGTTCGGTCTAGTCTCACCCATGTGTCCGTTATGCAAATTCAATAATAAGTTAAATCTTAATTTACTCTCACGACACTTGGTGTTGTCCATCACATTAACTAGTTATGTCCTTCACATTGTTAAACATATGCCTCGACTTGCAAAGCACTTTTTGGAGTGCAAACTTGATATTCCCATATCTTCCTCCCATGTGAAAGAGATAACCCTGAGTGGCAAGTCACAACAATCATAGCACAACATGGTAGTGCAACGAAGGAGGATCTTGGAGTGTTGTGGTGGGCAAAAGAGATTGACACTACATTAGGAGTTTACAGGAAGCCAAGAGGAGGGCAGGTAGTCTTGAGCAGTTAGTAGCTCAGAGTGTCTAGTTCATGCATGGTTATGATCAAGAAGACTTACTAGATTGTGCTCATGGATAGATGTAATTTGTAGATACAAGGAATTAGGCATCGTGTGTGGCAGGCATAGATGTGCATAAAGTAGAGATTGTGAAGATGCATCAACAAAGAAGAGCATAGCATGTTGTAAGCAGGAGTCAAGCTAGCTATCAATAGAGTTGAGGCTTGCTCAAGGAATGAGCAATAGCCATAGCACAAGAAGACTAGCAGAGTAGACTGAGGATAGAAGTAATAGATGAGCGTGAAGTTTCAACATGAGCCTTAGAAGGAAAGTTGTGGTGTACAAGTTGAAGACAACAAGCATCAAGTTGGTGATTAATGAGTGTTTTATGAGATAACTGAAAATTGAGTGCTCTAAAGTAGAGGCTTTTTAGATAGGAGTGTAGCAGCTATCAAGGTTCAAAGCATGAATGTTGAAAAGAAAAAGGAAGCTGCTAGGTTGTGATCTACATCTTTGAAAGTTGTAATGGTTAGGACTCCGATTATTTTGTGCACAGGGTACCATTCCATAACCAAGGAATTGTGTGGTTTCAGGGACTAGCAAGATGGTGATGTTGTAGAAGACTAGCATCAAGGTCAATTGCTCATACAACCAGGCATTTATTTTGTTGTTGCTGCCTCCTCTTCTTATGTACTAGAACCTCCTTCTTCCTCCTTGCTTGGTGTTTGAGGCTGCAAGATTCATGCACATCTGTGGGGAGAAATCAATAGCTTCACAAGAGTCTTCACTTGTAGAGCCACTAGGGCTAGAGGAAAGTATTTATATGTGACATCACATCTACAATGGGTTTACATAATGGTATCATTTTACTATACTTTGTATTCAAAAGGCATTATGTGGAAATTGTAAGCAGAAATGGTTGATATAGCTCTTTGTCTTTGTAACAATATTCAATGGTTATAAAATTCCATTTGCATCCTATCTGTTCCATTCTTAGATAAAGCTATCTAATCCATTTTGTTTAAAGTCATCTGCGACTAAGTGTTATGGCAGATAAGACCTAAAGCACAGGATGACCAAGCTTGTGTTGAGGTTTTTGTTTGATCTTTCATTATAGTCAGATGAACAACACGATTATCAACCCTTGGTCGAGTACAAAAGAACCAGTGAAAGAGTATCATCTTTGTACAATTGTGGATTGAGTTGTACAACCATAGACATCACTATGAACAAGATTCAATTTATGAGCACCTAAAATTAAACCATCTTTTGGGAAGGAGAAGCACTGCATTTTGCCCAAAATACAACCTTCATAGACATGTTTACAAGGTGCCTCAAGTTTGGTTAGAGAGGAGACTATTTCAACTTTCTATAGGTGTAGCAAGATAGAAAACTTCACATGGCCAAAGCATGCATGCCAAAGCTTTGCATCTAGGATACCCTGAGAATCTTGAATTGCACATGCTGAATAATTCACAAATCTCACATAGTCTATGAGATTAGATAGCCCAAGACATAACATGCTATAAGCAATAGTAACATCACCATTTGAGAGATCGTGAACTCTACATTTGTCATCAACAAATTTGAGAACCAAGTGAATCTTGGCTAATGTTGAAACTCACAACAAATTTTTTTGATCTCAGGCACATACAAAGAATTTGACAATGTGAAAGAACTACCATCAGTAATAGTTAGAATGTTCTTACTATAGAGAGTACATGCACGGAAGCAAAATGAAAGGAGGAGTGTACTCACAAAAGAAAGAGTTTGAGAAACTCAATGTGAGTAGACCAAGAAATGGGTAAACTCACATGGATTAGAAATGAGCTTGCCAAGAGCATGGAGTAGGCTCCTCAAGCTTCTAGCCAAGTACAAATAGGGGGAGAGGTCCTCCTTATATAGATTTTGGAGGGGCTCTGTAAAGTACATCTCATGTGGGATAATTTCCCTCAAAGGAGAATGAATACAATGGTAGAAGCAAATGGCAAGGTACCCAAATACAAAGGATATAAAACGGAAATGGAATAGAAATAGAGTGACTCCAAGACACAAAAGGGAGATGCACTCTCATATTCTCAACACCCCCTCTAGAGCTCCATTTTGTAGACTATGGAGGTTGCTAGGGTATGCGAGAAAGTTCCACCAAGAATGTAGCAACAGCAACATGAGCACCAAATAGGAAGTCTCCATCTAGAAATCCATAGCCTCCAAGTCGTATCAATCATGTGGGATTGCTAAGTACTCCATAAGATGTCCACCAGATGGATCAAGCAGATGCTCCATAGGTATGCCATCAACGAGGTAGACGAATGGAACAAGATCTCACTGGACAAGATCACCTGCATGCGAGATAGGTTGAATGACTCCATGTGGTACATGGGAACCTCCAAAGCTTTGACAGTATACACCATAAGATGTGTATCACCAAGAAGTAGGTCATGCAAGAATGAAATATAAAACATGAAGCATAAAATCATAGTCGCATGGTAGTACATCTATATGTTGTAGTCCTCCATAGAGTGTAAAAAGTCTTGATGTGTGTCAGTAGGACCATGGAAGCTCCCTCTGAATTGAGACGTTGGCTCAAGAAAGGATCCAACTGAGTGACGAATCCAAGTAGATGCAAGAGTATCATTGTGGTAAATGAAAAGATGTTGGAATCATGAATGGAAAAGTACATGCTCATAATGCTACTGTAGACGAGGTAAGAGGACGCTCGAAGATAGGAATGGAAAATGACGAGTCACTGATCTTGGAGTAATGCCCAACTAGAGTTGAGGGGAAATGTAAACCTTCGATGGTACAATAGGATGTGTCGCCATCTGAGGTATAAGCTGAGATTATATCTCTGAATCCTTATGCTCCAAAATTGTACCATGATCTGGAAAGTCATGTACAAAGAGAGCATGCTCCACATAGTGTGACTTTTCGAAATTGGAATGATCCCCCTCTGAAGCAGAAATGGGAGGATCCAAAAGGGATGAATACTTAGAGTATTCATCAAAGGTGCAGTCTTTGGTTATTGTAATTGAGTGACTCTTTGGGTCATAGAGTTTGTATGCCTTTTGTCGGTCACTATAATCGATGAAAATATACTGCTTAGGTTGATCATCATCATGGCCTTGCTCATAGGCATCACTACCACAAACGCAAAAATAGCTCACACTTGGCTTCTTCTTAAAGTAAGCCTCAAATGGAGTTTGGTTCTTCAAGAGATATGAGAACCCTCTATTCTGAATATGTACTGCTATCTGTACTGCTTCACCCCAAAACTTTGGTGGAAGTTGCTTTTGACTAAGCATGACCTTGGCCATCTAGATCACACTTTGAATTTTCTATAAGGCAATACCTTGTTCAGTATCTTGTGATGCTTGATACTTAATTCCATGTTGCTTCAAGTACTTGGAGAAGTTGTGATTGACAAAGCTACTATCTCTATCAGATTGGATGATCTTCAAAGAACTTGGAAAATCTTCTTGAACTATTTGTGTCCATTGCTTGAACTTGGAAAGGCATCCTCTTTATGCTTGAGTGAATAAACCTAGGTGTATCTAGTGAAGTCATATACTATCAAGAAGAAGTAAATTGAACCACTTAGAGATGGTGTATGCATAGGTCCACAAATATCGGCATGGACTAATGCTAAGATTTTAGATGTAGAAATGGATGCTTCCATAGGCAAAGGGGCAATTGTATCCTTGGCACATGCTTCGAAATTCAATTCCACTTGTGCGATCCTGGGTAAACCTTTGACAATATGATTGGAAGAGATCTTAGCTAAGCAAGAGGTATATCCAAATCTGCAATGCCACAAGCTAAGACTTGAATCTTTGGCTATTAAGCTTGAAAGCTTGTAGAGACCTTTGTCTTCAAAGCCTTGAGCTATCATTTCATTGGATTCACGATTGATGACTTGAACTTTTTTGTGATCGAATTGCACTGTCACTAAAGGGTTTTGGTGTGCAGAACAAGAGGACCAAGGAGGAGATTGAGGGAGGGAGAGAGAGAGAGAGAGAGAGAGAGAGAGAGAAGAGGAGATAGACACACATGTGTGGAAGCACCATTACGTCTACTGAGTGCCTCTACGCAAACATTTGGGTCTCATGAGATGCTTCCTAGTTTGACAAGTATGAGTTGTGATGCTACAACGTCAACAACTTCGGCGCCAAAATTTGGTGTAGCTCAAGCGTAAGCACCACCTCCTTTACTTGTCAATCCGCGGAGACGTGAGGACCGGTATGAAGACCACGAGCAAGTGAAGGCACAAGTGCGTGAGTGAAAGCACACAAACATGCACACACATACACACACACGCGCACAAAGTAAGATCAAAGAGAGGAACAATGGAAAGCTTAGATTGCAAAAGAGTTCTCTTACAAAAGCTCTATTCTCTAACAAGCTAACCTCAAAAAAAAGCTCTCTAGCTCTTTTTATAGTTTTTTGACTAGTTTTGGCCCTCCTCGGCTTGAACAAAATGGAGTTATAAAAATAGATAATGGTATTTACAATGGTTTTTAGTGATGAAAATCACTATTTTTGTAGGGGATTCTTCTGAAAATTTGGCATACACTTCTTGGAGCTCCCTACTTGCTCCCTTTCCTTGTGTGTCCACCTTTTGATGTGCTTCCATGCTTTGTCCTTGACTTTGAGCTTCAACACTCCCCCCCCTCTCGAGTCTGTCGTCCCTGACAGACCTTTGTTGTAGTGGTTGTTCCAAGTAGTGCCTTGAGAGGGAGTGTCCCTTCTGTATGAACAAAAGTCGTCTGACTTCCAGATGTGTCTGGTTCTTCATCTATCACTGCGAGTCTTTGCAAGTTGTAGTCTCTTGGTATGTGCTTCTTCCTTGGATTCCAGCATGACTGTGTCGTTGTGAGTCTCCGTTGATGTTTTCTAGATCTTCCACAGTTGATGTTCATAGTAGTCATGCCAAGTACTCATAACCCATATTGAGTGATGGGTAAGTGTGTTCGTGCATGGGTTGAGGAAAATATGTGCCTTGTGCACGGCCTTGTAATGTAGCCCAATGAATCTTACTTGGAAAATGCATTGGAAGAAGTATGGTGCAAAAATTGGGGGTCTTGAGCTAAGTGCTCAAGGGTATGCCGACGAAGAGGTTTCCTAAGCTATCATGGTTATGATGTTTCGAAGGTAAAGATATTTACCATGGAGAAGGTCGATCGATGTTCATCTCTTCGTGTTGTACACTCGGCCTTTGGGATGGAACATTGTTGATGAAAGTCCATGTTGATGGTCCACTTATGAGATCTTTTGAGTGGCTGATCCTGTCTCCTCTTTTCAAAGCATCATTTGTCAAATATAGAGAATTGAATTTCTTTATATTCCTTGACAAACAAGTTTTTTTTGTGTTGTTATTTTTGGTAGAAGAACCCCATTTGAACTTATTTGCACATCTTAGAAAACATTCAAAAAACACACAAAACCTCAAACAAATTCTAAAAACTCCTAAAACACCAAAAAAATATTAAAAACACTCAAAAAACCAAAAATTGTTTCAACAAAACATGGGAAAGAAAAAGGCAAAAGAAAGAAGGAAGGGGGAAAAGGTTGCACAAAAGAAGGAAGAAAAAGATGAAATGCATGCATTAATCACACATGATCAAGGTGAAACAAATATAGAAAATTTGCAAGGGGTAGAGGAAATTGGTCGAATTTCTAAAGGGGTGGGTTCCATAGTTGCAACTAGAGAACATAGCAACACTTTTGTAAATGTATTCATTGGTCATGACCATAGAAATATGTCTACTTACGTTAACCCTAATTGTGAGTGGAATTTAATTCTGTTCAAAAATTTGCTTTTTATTTTTCTTTTTTCGGGATGATGGACAAAGGTATCATCCATTTCAAATGGTTGATGGAAAAGAAGCGGCTCTTGGAGTTGGAAATTTGGAGAAAGCCTCATCATCACCTCACCCTTGAGCACTTTGCTCAAGACCCATCCATGTTTGCACCATTTTTTTTGTATGCATTTTTTAGAGTATGCATAAAATAGGGTCACATTACAAGGCCGTGCATAGACACTTTTTTGTTTTCTGCCCATGCACCCTTAGTCCCCACTCATGCATATGGACTAAGAAGAGATGAATTAATTTCATCTATTTGTATATATCATCTACATTTTGTCATATCATTCTCATACATCATCCATCCATTACCCAAAAAAAAAAAAAAAAAAAAAAAAATTCTAGCATATTCATCTATATGAGGCAAAAGAACCAATTTAAAGCACTCAACTCCAAACAAAAAGCAAGATGAAGAAAAGCAATAAAATAAAGCACTCCAATGGTGCAAGGATCATGCAAATCAAAAGGAACTCCTACACGCTCTTCCACAAAAGCTCCATACTTGCAAAAAGCTTTGTCGAGGACGACAAAGTCAAGGAGGGGGGGAGTGTTGAAGATACAACATGTATTTCTTGGATCCACTTCATTTTCATCATCGTTTGTACCTTTTTCTACCTTTCATTCAGTTAATAAAGCACTCTTGTATAGGTGTGTGTGAGTGCCACACTAGAGAATAAGTGGGATTCATTCTCCTTTCGGTTTAGAAATCCCACATAGCTTGCTTTTTTGCCATTTTGTATATAAAGAGTTTTCCACCTCTTCTTTTGGGAGAGCTTTTTTAGAAGTAATGAGATAATGCTAGTTTGTAGTTAGACTCTTGCTCTTGTGTCGTCATGATGTGCATGCGTGCTTGTTCTCTTCTTGTCTAACGGTTGTGACACATTGATGTATGATTACGTCGCTATTATGCTTGTGATTACGATTAGGTGCATCATTCGCGATGCTTATGTTGTATCTTCTTGTTAATAACATTGTTAATCATACGTTGACGAAGCGCCATTACGTCTGCTGAGTGCTTCTACGCAAACATTTGGGTCTCATGAGATGCTTCCTGGTTTGACAAGTATGAGTTGTGATGCTACATGCAAGAGAACAAGGATTACGACCACCACATGCTAGAGAGATGACTCTCCTCCCAACCAAATGCCTCTATATATAGCTCTCTCCAGGGGACTGCCTTCTTGGGCAGGTGGATACTAACCATCCAAGTGTCAGCCATGTAACTACATGTGCGCCAAGTGTCCCAGTTAACTCGAGTTAACTCAAGTGGATGCTTCTAGAAGGCTCTAGATCTCTTTGGGCAAAATACTCTCTCCATGTCTCCCATGGGGATTGAACCCAAGACCTCCTCCTTCACATCCTTGAGACTTAACCACTAAGCTAAGTGGATCACTTGTTCACAAGAGCACAAGACCTCCTAGTAAGTCTAAACTCGAGATCTTTGGTCATACACACGGATGACCAAACGGTGTCCGATTTCAGATCTGTCTGAACCGGCCAGACCCTTGGATCGTAGACTTACTTTATTACATTCTTCCCCCCTTGGAAAATATTTTCGTCCTCGAAAATAGAGCTATATACATACTGTAGGCAACCCCCGAGCCTCATGTTCTAAAACTGGAAGAACATGGTCATGTTCTATAACTGGAAGAACATGTCGCATCTCTGTGGTGGCATCCTTGCCCAAATGATTCAAAACACTATCTGGTTTTGCACTTTGATGAACTGATCAAAGTACAAACTGGTGAAGAATAATAAGGGTGGATCTAATGACATCCCTGGCTAATTCACAGTTTCTGGATGTGCGATCTAGGCACAAACATGTGAATTAGGTGGATTCAAATTACTAGTCCATTTCTAGGCATAACTGGTGCATGGGTGAGATTCTTATCCCTTGCAAGACTTTAAGAATTCTTGATTCACTTGAATTTGTTTTGGAGAACTTGAAGTGTGGTTGTCCCATACATCTAACTTTAGATGTCTGTTCAATGGTTTACTTTTATCTAACAGTTACTTGATTTTTTCACCCGACTAGAGGACTACTCTGTCCCAATGAGTTGAAAAAATCCTATGTAAACTGTAGGAGAAAGTTTACCATTTCGGTGGAATCAACCATACTAACTTCACCAATTCAAATTAAAAATGAAAATTGTCCAACTTAGGACACTTTTCTCAAAGACTTTAACGGAAAGTTCTTGGGAATTGTTAATCTGATGAGCAATTCCTAACTTCTCTAATCTAGAGTATACTGGACTCTAGGAAATCTTTTATGCTATAACTTGAAGCAAAATCAAATGAATAAGTCTACTTAGACTTATCATCTTTTGAAGATTGAAAAGGTTTTTGTACATAACATCTATCTAGGATGTTCAAGTTAGTTATTTTATTCTAACCGGCTAACCCTGGTCTTTTGTAAAAGAAATCAGATACCATATCTGAGTCAATTTCAAAAGATTTGGAAAGCGAAAAATAACTAAGACTCTGTACAACCAATTCAAACTTCGAACATACATAAATTTGCTATGAGTCAAAGTCTAGTTGACTCAGGACTTTAACTTCTTCAGCGATCTAATTTCAACAAGGTATTGAAGCATTGTCTTTATCTTTAAGAGAAATAAGCTGGTTTCTCAAAAAGATTCAAAGCAAATCAAAAACATCATCCAACCACAAGATACTAGTGTGGTAACCAACATCAGTGTGTCGACCCACTGAGGTTCTGTCGATGAGTTTGGTATTCAAATAATGCTTCACTTGAGACTAAGTTCAAATCCAATTCAGTCTTTCTGACTCCTTACTAGTAATGCAATTCTTATGCATTTCTTTGAGTCAAAAGAGTGAATTTACCAAGTTACACTAGGAACTTGATACTTGACTTAGTCAATTAAATCTTTAGTTGAAAAGATCAACTCAAAATCAAAGTCCAACTTCTTTCAGAAATTTATCAAATATTTCTGATCAATAACACTTAAGCTTGAAGTGTTCTATGAAGATCTTGGAAGTTACTTACTTCATATCTTCAGTTTCCTTGATCTTGAAGTTACCTAGAAGTATCGTAAGATACTACTTTCATCCTTTACGAATTAAACTTTTCTTGAAGTCTTAATTCCCTTGAGGATGAAACCTAACTTCAAAATCCAAACTAGGACTAAAAGATAATCATCATCCCAGGGTCCGATGTCCCATTCCATCTTTCCTACATCAATCTGAGTATAAAATCTGGTGTCCCATACCACCCTATTTTATATTCACATTAATGTGTGGGTGATTCTTATCCTAAAGTCTAAACATCTCTTGATAGAGTACCTTATTTCTTCAATTCTTTTACAAGAATTGGAAGTTTCAGGCATTACCTCTAACTAGATTTTCTTAGGTTTTGATTCCTTCGCATGATCACCTCAGAATCATGTGCTTTGCCTTGGAAACTTGAAAACCTCTTTGACAGAATATCAATCAGAATTCCAAGTTCTTGAATTTTCTCGAATTCAAGTTCAATTGGTTTACCCTTGACCAATTTTGTAGCGACAAGAGCTTTTGACTTCTTGTCTTTAGATTCCTTTCTGCTAATGCTTTTAGGTACCTATCCTGGCCAGGACTTTTCATAGGAATCTCTCTACTGCTTAAGTCTAAGCATCCGCTCATGCTTCTGGATTTGTACCAAAATCCCTTGATAGGCAAACACTTATGTTTTACCTTCCATAGACTTAAGTACCGTCTTCACGGTTGCAGACTACATACTTGGAATTACTTCACTCTGTTCAGACTTGGAACAGCTTGCTTTTTCACAATTTTCCATTTAAATAAATGGAACTTGAGTGAATAATTCCTAACGGAATTTTTTACTGCCAATACTTGGGCAATCTACATAGTAGTTCTAATCGCACATTCTTGGACAATCATGGCCAAGTTTGATCAATTCTGGTTGATACTTGCGACAAAATAAAGACTTAGTCTTTATCTTTAAGATCTCTTAAACTATCTTAAGCTTCTTTGCTTACCTGCAGGATTTTAGAGATCTTTCCCCTCAACTTAAGTCCAAGCATTTTCTAATGCTTTTCAGATTCCAAAGCGAAGAATCTTTGATATACTGTTAGGTTATATCACTTATTTGGACTTAAATACCAAACCTGGTGGTTAGGGATTTGCTGGGAACTACTTCTATAAAACTTCTCTTGAAAGATGCTAGTCTCACGTCTGGGGAGATTTTTCTTTCAAGAACCTTTTTTGATTCCTACCAAGGAATCAAGTAATACTAAGCTAATGATTCATCTTGGAATCGTTTGCTTTCCAGTCTAATGATTCATCTTGGAATCTTCTCCTTTACTGGAAAGATCTTCAAAAGGAATTCTAGACTTTTGGATAAGACCAAGACTTAAGGCTTTGCTTGTCCAAAAGACATTCCCCATTTAACTAATGAAATAGTTAATTAGAATCTTTCATTAGCTTATCTTTAGGAAATAGCTAAATTTCCAAAGATTATTTTGCTTGGGTCTCTTCAAGGCCTTACCACTTGAAGCTAATCTTTTAGGAAAGAACTTGTTTCCTAACTTGTCTTTAGGAACTATTAGGATTTCCTAAGGTATCTGTTTCAAACATGAAAATAATTTGAATCATTTCATTAATTGTCATGACTTTAGGAAATTACTTGATTCCTAAAGATCAATTAATATTTGTTTTGGTTTCTTTTTTAAGCCTTGAGTTAGCTTAAATAGAATCAAACAAATTTCCTTCAAAAGTTTTCGCCCTTGCATCATGCCTCGAGATGCATTTCTGAAAACTAACATCTATAAACACTAGAGTTCCAGGGATTCTAGAAGTTCAATACTTCTACTTATTTTCATTAATATTTGATGAATAATCTCCTAAAAATATTTTGGAACTTACAAGTTTCAACAGAAACTTCCTTACTTGGATGCATGAACATGAACATCCAAAAACAACTAAATCCTTGATAGTTGCTAAGAATGTCTAGGTTTCTTCCCAAACTTAGACTGAGCATGCATGTTGGAAAGTAGCTCTATGAATACTTACTTTCAACTTGCTTTCTTTTTCTCAAAAAGACTCCTACTAAGTGGTACCTATGTATCACTTTTTTGGGAAAAAATAGACTAGATACTTAGTTGCATGATGATCAAGATCAATGCAACTAGGTAATTTTCTATTTTATCCACCTAGCTAAGTCAAGTTAGAAAAGAAAGAAATGAAAGTATACGTGTTGAACTACTTACAAAAAATCATGCGTATGCTCATGCATCTAATTGCATGCAAATGCATGTTCATGTATGCAAATGCCCATTCTTGGGTGCAAATGCATGTGAGTACATGCAAGTGTAATGAACTTAAGCAAATCTTGAGCTTATTAGGTATGCAAACAAGCATCCATGCAAAAACAACCTGCTTGCTATTCTAGCAAAAGGTAATTATTCAAGTGCATGAACTAGAGAATTAACTACCTTTCCCAAGCAAGTGCGAACTTGATGTGCATAAGACATTCTTTTATGCACAAATAATCTTTTCATGAATAGAAACAGAAATTTCAATTGCATACCTAAAACTGAAAAGTACTTTACATACTTTTGTGTCATTTCAATATTGTTTAGTCCTCTAATTAGCTTTCATGTTGAGATAATCATAATTGGACTATGCCGTTAGTCCTAATTAATGCATCCTAAATGAAAGCATTTGAGCAAACAAATATCAAAATGAAAACATAACTTGGAAAATACTTAGCTCCACTTAGAGCTACGTCCTTCCCTTGATCCTTTGGAAGAGTGATTCATTCTCTTGATCCTCGTCTTAGCACCTTTCCATGCTTGTATGGATCTCGCTGGGTGCGTGACGAGCAGATGTGTATTTAACAGAAATAGTACATAAATTTCTGCCAAATAGAGAAGTTATCAGGCGTAGCTGGCGCAATGCTCTCATGCAGTCCTTCCATGGTTCTGACCATGATTCGATTCCCCGGCTGCCACCCTTATTGAAGCTGATATACTGTGGCCGAGTAGTCAGAACTTCAAATTCTGAACGCTGTGGCAGACTTTGTCAACAATAGACAAAGTTTCGCTTGCATCCCAGACTTGAGAATTTGCTTCTTTTGCAATGCAGGGCACTTCGTTTAACGCACATGAGGTGGCACTTCTTCAAGGCACTGCCTGAATCTTTTGAAGCGAACGCTCATTGCCTATAATTACTTTCTGCGTGGAATAAATAAAGTAATATTTTAACAGCAAGAACTTCAAGGCAGAAAGTTGAATATAATGAAACATATTTGTTGCTATAATTCGGGTTCGATCCCCGATTCGGCTCTGGTTGTAGAGCATCGATCTCATCAGTGTCTAAGGCCTGGTTCGATCTTAAATACTGCAGAACACATGATTACTGCACTTTACTAATAGGCAGAAACATCCGCTAAGAGATTCAAAGTGAAATTTGTTATGCAACAGCGTGCATAGCAGTGGCTCATTACAAACAACTCGTGGAAGGTCCAGACTTCGAATAGTGCGCCTAATTATGTTGCAAGGAAATCTTTTGCAACCTGGATGCCACGCAAAGCAATTGCTTCTTTTTGCTCCATATGATGTTGACAGGGATACCATCGCGCATAGTTTCCTGGTTCATATAAAATGCTCAAGCACAGAGATGGTCATGAGTTACAAAACCTGGTAGCTACAATATATATTTGTTGAGAACCAGATAAACTTTTCCTTTTAAGTACATCTGACAGGAAAACATTCTTTTAATACGGTAACGCGACATAGTAGCCATGGCCATTGTAAATGCTTGACTGCGCGCACAGACTTTGTGTATAATCACGATCTTAAAAAGTGATTACGAATCACATATGCGCCCTGGATAGCAGATTAACATTTGGATGCACCCTTCGTAGTGCGAAGAACCCAAGTGTATTGGATAGAACAAGTGATTCTGCTACAGGGCATCACGGGTTCGACCGCTATTGGCATCTTCTGAAGTTATTCCTTCCTTCTAGGAGAAGCTCTGTTCAGACGATAAGGAAGCGCATTGACGGGTTGTATATATTAGTAGACAAAAGTACTATGCCCAGCTGCCCATGAGAAATTTCAGTCGACAGCTTCGACAGAGAAAGCTATAACGGCAGCATTTGAGAGTTTGGAACCGAAGGCAACAGAGAATGTGTCCACAGAAGTGATCGAGAGGACACCAGCGTTGGCAGCCTTTGCTGCAGCATCATCTTCCTCACCAGAGCCACCGGCCAGAACAAAGGCGTTTCCCAAAGAGTCCGGCAGAGGCTGTGGAGTAAATAGGCGGCTGAGATTAGGGACGTAGAAGGTTGCACGCGTTGTTGCATACGTGTAATTAGCGGAGAGGCGAAGATCAAATCTGCCCGCTGTTGCAATGGACAGGGCCCGTACATGGATACTGATAGGAAGCGAGATCGAATCCCGATGCGTATAATCATTTTGGTTATTCAAACCAATAGCAATGACTGCATACGGCGAGAAGTACTTCGACAGAGATAAGAAATGCAAGAAATGCAATTTCGACGCAGCTCAACAAGAGCTTACAAACAAAGCAATGAAGATAAAAGTTTCCATAGATCTCAACCTAAGGGCTCTGATACCAATGCAAGGAATTGAACTCACAACCTCTTGGTTAGGAATGTGATGGGCTAACCACTTGCCCCAAAAGCCATGGTTGAGGATTACTTCCTAATCCTCTCTCTTAGGGTGTGGTTCAACCATCTTCTACCAGGATTATGTTACACTACAACGTCAACAATAACTTTAATGGAAAGAATTTAATGTGGTACGATCAACTTAAAGTGCAAAAATTCACTCAAGTATTATTGACGATGTGTTATCAAACAAGAGCGTAAACATGATAACCAACTAAAAAAGAACCAAGTGACTAATACAAAGTAATTTGCAACGAGGTTGTACTTGGGGTAAAATTGGGGTTGTTCAATCAGGCATATGAACCTTAGATGAGGACGACATCTAGGGAGAGATAGAAAAAGCCTTAGGTCTTCAGAGGCTAGTGTCAATCACACTGCTAGGTCTTGGGCCCAGCAGTTGAGCGATTACCCGCACTACCCTAGCTCTAAAACTAGTGAAGAAGAGATGTCTTATGGTATGGAGAGACCCATAGGAAGTTCAAGTGTGGCTTACATAGAGAAACCCAAAGGCCCGTACAAAACTCAACTTGAATACATCAGGACCAACTGATTAGGTGCTCGCATCTATGAGGACAGTTTAAGAAGTTGTGTTGTCCAGATTAAAAACCCAGATCAGCCCATTGGACTAGAACATCTAGTCATCAAATTCAAGAATGGTGCATACATAGATAAAGAAGGGAAAACATACGTAGTCACCAACCAATCGGAGAGAGCAAATGAATTTGATAATGTGACTCCAGAGACAAACTTAGGTGACATAGAGCAAGGGAACTTAGGAAGAGACCCCAAAACTCCTCGGGGCAAATCAGTTCTAACTAGAATCATTACTCCAGAATGGATCCCCCAAGACAACAAGAGCATAGATCTACTCTTAGACCAAGAGACTAAAGAGGCTTTTTGGAGGTATAAGCCTGATCAGCCTAATGAATTAGGAATGCTCACAATCTATGAGTTTAAAGATCTTGATAGCCCATGCAAAGTGACCTACTTAGATAATACACCAAAGAGGTTCTTGTTGGTGCAAGTCAACCATCAATTGATGTCTTGGATAAAGACTTGAAGTCAAAAGATGAAGAAAAGATCAACGAATAAAGTTTGAAGATAGGGCATATTCAGGAAATGAAGACTTGTATACATATGTACATTAAACTTGTAGTTAGCTCACTTATACCTTTTGTTATGGTCATGAGCTTGTACATATATGCCTATATATACAAGTAGAAAGTCGGGCCAAGTATGAGAGAGCATGAGATGAGAAGAATTAGATGTTGTAAGAGTCATTAGACATTTAAGAAATGAGGAAGATCTCTCTCATCATTTAGATGTAAAGTTTTTTGAGTAGAAGAAAAAGTTGCGCCTAATATTTTGTTGTGTTCTCCTTCTATGTTTGATCATTTTATGAATCCTTTTGTAGATGTCTAATTCCATAGTTAATGCTTCTATAGTTAAAAGAGAGCATAATTGTAAACAGGCTAAGAGAATTATGTGTAGGAACATTTGTATGTGAAGAAGTGATGAGTGTCTTCTGAAATAGGTGCAATCTTGATGGTCAAAGAATTGATCATATCTCATAGTAGAGTAAAGTTTTACACAAATAAGGAGTCAAAATCTAAGTTGGAAGGTAAGCCATCTATGGCTAAAATCATTTTATTAAACGGGTTGTAATTTGGGAGAACCATGCATTAGAAGTTGCAGGTGTCAAAGTCGACTATACGGGAGGATAGTTTCAGACATAGGTAGATTTTTTGGATCATTTCTCAAGATATACTGCACCTTTTGAGAAGATTTAACTTGGAGAACGTGCGCAAACATTAGACAACACCTCATACAAAGTTTCATTGAAAACTTTACACATTTGGGTAGTCAATGAGTGAGTTATGTGAAGCAGACTTTTTTGAGTAGTGACTCTCTTCACAGTTAGTGCAAATCTTGATAGTTTGACATTGGTCTTCCAAAATTGATCAAGGTTTTGAGCTATTCTTGATATAGAAGTGTTATAACATCAAGGATAGCTTTTTCTTTTATAGATTAACACTCTCTGTCAGCGGTATCAGAGCAGGAATCATCAAAATAGAAGAAAGAAGGACCCCGACTGCTGCAGTCATACAGAAATCAACATTTGAAGGTTCAAAAGGTGAAAGCTTAAATGTAAATCTTGAGAAGGAGGCCTGAAGCTATCAAGAAGATCAAAAGGACCTTCATTTGAAGTAAAGGTACACTTATTCCTCATAAATCTTGAAGAATTTAATACACAGGTAAAGAAAGGATGGGAGATTCTCTTCAAATAGAGAAATTGGATAGAGAAAACTAACCAGCTTGATCAATGAGGATGGAAGCTCATCTCATGAGCAAAGACTTGATAGGCTATATCACAGGTGAAGAAGAAAAACCAAAATTCAGAGATCTTAGTGTTCCAACTAGGGATGAACTCTCAGATTTGAAGATCTGGATGAAGAGAGATGCTCAAGCAAGGAGCATTATCTGCATGGGAGTCAACGACTACTTGCTACCTCATATTAGAGGACTTGAAAGTGCAAGTGACATATGGAATGCTTTGGAGGAGCATTTCCAAAATACTAGAAAGTCAAGGAAGGAATCTTTATGGGCAGAGTTCACTACATTCAAAAAGAAAGCTTCTCAATCCATTTCTGATTATGTAACAAGGATGAAGGACATTGCAGATGCATTAGGAGCAGTTGATGAAGATATTAAGGAGGATAAATTGGTAAGGCAAATCCTCACAAGTTTGAGAGGAGATGAGGAATGGAAGAGGTAATTTCAAAGGAAGAGGTAGTAGAGGATACTTTGGAAGAAATGCAGGTAGAGGATTCCAAAGTCAATCCTACAACAATACTTACTACAATTATGCTTCAGATTAGAAGGAAGATTCAACTTTGATTATGAATCCAACTTGTGAAAGACAAAGTGAAGATCAAAGAGTCTTCTACATTGACTCAGGGTGGAGCAATCACGTGAGTGGTAACATAGCTTTGATGACTGATTTGGAGAATAAGGTAACTAATCATGTAGTTCAAACAGGTGATAATACAAAGCACAATGTGAAGTCGATTGGATCAGTGAAGGCCAATGATGGAAGTACTCTTCTGAGTAAGGTTTTGTATGTTCCTAGAATTCCAAAGAATCTGATAAGTGTAGGGCAAATTGTTGAAAAATGTTATGAAGTAAGGTTCACTAATGATGGAGTTTTTGTGGAAGACCCTAGCAATGGGTATAAACAGATTTTCTTCGGGAAGAAAGAAGGAAGACTCTTCACATTGAAGATTCAAGGTAATCTTGGTCATGCCTTGTTTACTTATGGAGGACATAAGATCTCTAAGTTAGATCTCAAGTTTTTAGGAATAGTAGGAACATAAAGTACCTTGCTTAAGAGTGTGCTTACACTTATTGTCTTCACTGATCCAATGCTTTCCACTTTATGCTTGGTGTTATCTCTTATTTGAACTGTATGTCCATTCACCTTTGCTTCCATATCAGTCATCAATGATATGTTGCCCCACAGATGATTGCTACATCCTGAGTCAATATAGAACACCCTCTTATCTTCTCCTATTGCTTCATGTGTTTCAAGATGAGAGTCATTTCATCCTTCTGATCTGATGCATAATTATAATAATTGTTATTGTAGGACTGAGATTGAAAACTTCTTCCACCTCCTCTAGCATATGATGTCGTACCACCTCTTCCTCTGAAGGTTCCTCTTTGATTTCTGCCTCCTCTACCTCTTTGATTGAAACTCTGATTATGGCTTCCACCATTTTGATTGTTATACCAACAATCATTTGCCAAATGATTTGTTCTGCCACAAATCCAACAAGCTTTAGTATTATCTTTGTTCTTACCTCCTCTTCCTTTACCTCTGAAATTGATCTTTCCTTTTGTGAAATTAGCTTGGCTTGAAGGTCCTTCATCATCAGTTGACTGCTTCCCTTTGCCATTCTTTTTCTTGTCCTTGGATTACATAGCTTGACTTGCACTCCTATCATTATCTCCCTTAATGTCTTGCTCAAAAGTTAGCATGTGTCCTAGCAATTGATTAAGATCAGGAGTAAAATGATCTAATGATAATTCTATGGACAATATGAAAGGCTTCCATTGCTCATCTCCTCTCAGACCTGTAAGTATTTGTCTTACCAACTTATCCTCTTCAATGTCTTCATCTACTGCTCCCAAGCTATCTGCAATATCCTTCATCCTTGCCACATAATCAGAAATTGATTGTGAGCTCTTCTTCTTGAAGGTTGTGAACTCAACCCATAATGAGGACTTCCTTGACTTGGTTGTATTTTGAAAATGCTCTTCCAAAGCATTCCACACGTCTGTTGCACTTTCTAATCCTCTAATATGAGGTACAAGATAATCATTTACAGCCATGTAAATGATGCTCCTAGCTTGAGCATCCTTCTTCATCCAGTTCTTCAAATCTGCAAGTTCTTTCCTAGTTGGAACACTAGGATCTCCAAACTCAGGCTTTTCTTCTTCTCCTATGATGAATGACATCAAATCTTTTCTCATGAGGTGTGCTTCCATCCTCATGGACCAAGCTTGATAGTTCTCCCTATCTAGCTTATCAATCTGCAATCTTTCTCCCATCTTTGATCTTCTGTGTTTGCAATTACTAAGATTTATGCTAATATAGTGTACCTTTGTTATGAAGCTTTAATCCTTCTTGATCCTTTGAATTCGTGCCTTCAGGTTCTCTTCCAAACTTTGATCTTGTCCTCCTTCAATTTGAAGAGACTTCAATGCTTGCAATCAGTCGGGGCTTCCAATGCTCTTACTTCACTTGTATTGCACCTTTAGCTCTGATACCACTATTGGAGACCTCTAAATCTCAAAAGGCTTGATCTATACTGATTTAAGAGCACCTCTATATCAGTTATAAAACAAACTTTACACAAATATTACCTTATTTATCAAGTCTTCCACTATCACTTCTCTAAGCGAAAATTTTCCTTCATCAAGAAGTCTGCTTCAAAGATCGACTTCACTACCTGCAAATATCTTCAGATTTCCTCAATCTAATGATATACATACCTCCAAGCTACCTTTGTGCAATCATATCAACCATTATTCCCTCAAAAGAATCATTAAAACTTTGATTTGATCATTAAGATCAAAAGTATGTCAGAAATTGTTTTCATAAACAAGCGACTTTAACATAGTCAACTTCTAAGGTTGATTTCTCACAACACAAGTCCATTTTGCTAAATGCTTTTAGCCATAGCTTCCTTACCTTCTAACTTAGATTTTGAATGTTGACTCATTAAAAACTTGACACTGTGCACTGAGATCCAAGCAAAACATTGACACAAAAAAGTGCGCGATATTGAGAGGTCTATCTGTAGACTTTACATACACATGTTCCTATTGATCATACTCACAGCATGAAAGGAATTAGACCATGAAACTTTGAACATAGCTTCATTAGCTTCTAGATTAGATGTGTACAAAAGATTTCCTGATCCACATGATCAGGCTGAGAGAAATCAGAGAAAGATTTGATGCTAATTCCTGAAGATAACTCTCTACACATCTATCTCATGGACACTTGGCTTCTAATGACTCTCTCTCTCTTATTTCTTTACATCATTGACTTATATACATATGCTTCTAGACTCATCCCGCATCCATTACATTATTCTTTATCATTCTAGTGATCATCTATACTCATAGTACAAGAATTTTCATTTATAATGTACATATGTATACAAGCAACATTTCTGAGATCTCTTCACTATCTTCAATGACCTCTTTGGCTTCATTCTGATTCTTGACTTGCTTCAAGATCTCTATAATCGCCAATTTGGGATTGCTTTGTTCCAAGAGACATATGGTATAGATTCTGGTGAGACCTATAGTCCTGTGGCAAAGATGACAACCATCAGGACACTCATAGCCATTGCTGCATGTAAAGGTTGGAGATTATGTCAATTAGATGTGAAGAATGCTTTTCTTAATGGTTATATTTTAGATTATGTTTTTGTGGAGCAGCCACAAGGGTTCTGAGATAAAAGGTATTCAGAATATGTATGTAAGCTCAAGAGAGCTTTGTATGGTTTGAAGCAGGCCCCAAGGGCATGGAATTATAGACTTGTGAAGTTCTTGAAGGAACTTGGTTTCCAAGTATCTAAAGTTGATAGTAGCTTGCTTGTTAAAGCAAGTGATGATGGGCTCATTTACATGTGCATATATGTTGATGACATAATCCTTACAGGTACGGATGAGAAGGGCATACAAAGTCTCAAGAAGCAAATGGATAAAGAGTTCAAGATTAGTCACTTGGGAGACTTGTCATATTTCTTGGGCATGGAGATCTCATATACTCAACATGGAGTGTATGTGACTCAAGAAAGGTATTTGAAGAACTTGTTGATCAAGTTTAAAATGGAAGATTGCAGGGTAGCACCTACTCCAATGGAGGTGAATCACAAATTGAGCAAATATGGAGGAGAAGAATTCAAGGATATGAAGCTATATCAAAGTCTAATTGGTAGTCTAATCTATGCTACATTAACTAGGCATGATTTGTCATATGCAGTTGGAGTGTTATCTCAATTCATGCATTGTCCTAGGAAAGAACATTGGGTTGCAGGACAAAGAGTGCTGAGATACATTAAGGGTACACTCAAGGAAGGTTTGTATTATGGTTTTACATCAGATACAAACATCAAGATATATAGTGATATAGATTGGGCAGGTAATCCTGATGATAGGAGATCAACATATGGATACTTGTGTTATGTGGGAGATAAGTTAATTTCTTGGTGTTCTAAGAAGCAACATACAATTGCTTTATCATCTACAGAGGCAGAGTATAAAGGTATGGTTAAAGTTGCAAAGGAGGTCATATGGTTAAAGACTCTCATGAAGAGTTTTAACATCATTCAGAGTACACCCACTATTCATGGAGATAACATGAGTTCATTGTATCTAGCTGCTAATCCTGTTTTTCATGCCAAGACTAAACATATTGAGATTCAATATCATTTCTTAAGAGAGAAGGTGATTGATAAGGAGATTGAAGTCATACATACTTCAACAAAAGATCAGATTGTAGATATGTTAACCAAAAGCTTGGATGGACCAAAGCTATAGAGATTTAAAGACATGGCACATATAAAGAAAATAGAGAAAACCTCAATTGATGATTGAGGGGGAGCTTTTGGTGCAAGTCAACCATCACTTGATGTCTTGGATAAAGACTTGAAGTCAAAAGATGAAGAACAGATCAACAAATGAAGTTTGAAGATAGGGCATATTTAGGAAATGAAGACTTTTATACATATGTACATTAAACTTGTAGTTAGCTCACTTATACCTTTTGTTATGGTCATGAGCTTGTACATGTATGCCTATATATACAAGTAGAAAGTCAGGGCAAGTATGAGAGAGCATGAGATGAGAAGAATTTGATGTTGTAAGAGTCATTCGACATTTTAGAAATGAGGAAGATCTCTCTCATCATTTAGATGTAAAGTTTTCGGAGTAGAAGAAAAAGTTGCACCTGATATTTTGCTTTGTCCTCCTTCTGTGTTTGATCATTTCAGGAATCCTTTTGTAGATGTCTAATTCCATAGTTAATGCTTCTATGTTTAAGAATTGAGAGCCTAATTGTAAACAGGCTGAGAGAATTATGTGTAGGAACATTTGTATGTGAAGAAGTGATGAGTGTCTTCTGAAACAGGTGCAATCTCAATGGTCAAAGAATTGATCAGATCTCAGTGCATAGTGTAAAGTTTTACACAAATCTGGGGTCAAAATCTAAGTTGGAAGGTAAGCCATCTATGGCTAAAAGCATTTTATTAAACGGGTTGTACTTTGGGAGAACCATTCATTAGAATTTGTAGGTGTCAAAGTTGACTATATAGGAGGACAATTTCAGACATAGGTAGATTGTTTGGATCATTTCTCAAGACATATTGAATCTTTTGAGAAGATTTAACTTGAAGAAGGTGCGGAAACATTAGGCGACACCTCATACAAAGTTTCATTGAAAACGTTACACATTTGGTTAGTCAATGAGTGTGCAGCAGACTTTTCTGAGTAGTGACTCTCTTCACAGTTAGTGCAAATCTTGATAGTTTGACATTGGTCTTCCAAAATTGATCAAATGAGAGACATAGAGACCCAAGAAATCAAAGAAATGCAGATGAATTCCCTCTACCAAGGCCTAGAGAACACACTAGGACCTTGAGGCCTACACAATTGGTTAAGTCCATGAAGAATTGCTTCGATGGCACAGGAGACCCGTATGACCATGTGGTAGAGTTTAGACAAGTTTTGAGAGCTAAACAAGTTGAAGACTTATTCACTCAGTACAATGCTTTTGGTCTAACTCTCAAGAACACCACATTGACTTGGTTTCAACAGCTTCACCAAGGTCAGTTCAGGAATATAGATCAACTTATTGAAGCGTTCATCACTGAGTTTTCTAAGAGTGGTATTAGGCATAACACCTCCTCCCTGATATATAGCTTCAAACAAACACCTTTTATTCTTAGATGGATTGCTAAGTACCAAATTGAGATCTTATGTGTACTTGAAGGACCTTAGGACCATAGAAGAGTGTGTACGCATGTGCATAGACATCGATAATCTAGGGAAAGAATTGGAGCTTTCAAAAATCTACAAAGATTTAGATAGCTCTACTAGCCTCAGTTCTAGACAATCCACATCTATTGAGGAAGTTGTAGAGAAGGTAGCTCAAAAACTAGGAGTCTCAAGCAAACAAATACCCATATTTTCCCTAGTTAAGCAGTGCTATACTTGTGGAGGTGATCATATGGTGAATGTATGTCCCATTTTGGCTCGACCCCAAGTGAACCATAGCAGCCAATACTACACCATAGAGCGGAGATACACTAACCATATTGCACAAGACTGCCCATATAATAGGCAAGCGGTTAGGCAGAATTATCCACAACAAGGGAAATACCAAAATCAGTAATCACATCAAGAGTTCTTGAGGAAAAAATTGGAGGTCTATGTTGATGATCTCTGTGCTCATTCCAACATAAGACAAACATATCCTAGAGTTGAGAGCTATCTTTGACAAATGTAGAGAATACCAAGTCTACTTGAACCCAAAAAAGTTTGTTTTTATGGTTAGGCAAGGCAAGATTCTAGGACATATAGTGTCAAAGAATGTCATATCCACTCACGAGGACAAAGTTAGAGCTATTGCAGAGCTACCTAGGCAAAAGAATGTCAAGGAAGTACAAGCCTTCATGGGGCATTGTGGATATTATCGCCGATTCATTCATATGTATGCGATCATTGCAAAGCCTCTGTACTCCCTCTTGACTAACTTTGAGTGGACTAAAGAATAAGAGAACTCCTTTAATGAGCTCAAGAGAAGATTGTGTTCTGCACCAATCTTGACTACAGCCGATTGGAACAAGCCATTTCATGTCCATGTGGACGCATCCAATTATGCCATTGGATGTGTACTTGCACAACCTACTGGAGAAGGTAATATGGATCTCCCAATAGCCTATGCTAGTAGACAAATGAATGAAGCTGAGCAGAACTATACCACGATCGAAAGAGAAGGATTAGACATGGTATATGCAATAAAAAAGTTTAGACACTATTTTCTTGCAAATAAGTTTAAATTTCTTACTGATCATCAAGCTCTACTGTACTTGGTAGACAAACCATGCAATACAGGTAGATTAGTAAGATGGTTCCTCTTACTACTAGAATATGACTTTGAGGTAGTGGTGAAGAAAGGTAAGACTCACCTGAGAGCAGATCATCTCTCGAGGATCACATCCGGAGAGGCCCCACAAGGAGTATCAGATGATCTTCCTGATGCTTACTTGTTTAATTTGGAAGTTATACCACAGTGGGCCAAGAAATTAGTGCCAGTATTGACATACGGGCCTAACCACCTAGCAATAAATACTCAAGATAAGGAGGTAGTAAAAGCCCAGAAGTACCATATCATGGCAGTGAGTATGTACAAGCATACAGATCAAGGAATATTAGCTTGTTGTGTGGAAGAGGAGGAGTGTGCCAAGTGGTTGCAATTAGCACATGTGGGTGCATTAGAGCAACACTACCCAAGGCAAAGAACCTTACAGACACTAAGGAGACTCGGAGTGCACTAGCCAACTATGGAAGTAGATGTCCATAGGATGTGCAAGGAATGCCCAATCTATAGCACTAGACCTCCAGTGGAACATGCCACTCTTTATCGAGTGTCTTTAGTGCCAAATTGGAGTGAACCATTAGTAGACTTTCTGAGGACAAAAACATTCCCTCAAGAGATGACATTGGCTAGACAAAGGAGATTATAACAAAAAGCATTAGACTATACACTCATAGGTGATAATCTATACAGACGAAGAAAAGACGGATATCTTAGATTATGTGTCCATGAGAGCAAATATATGAAGATCTTGGAGACTGCTCACCAAGGTGTGGCAGGAGGACACTTTGGACCAGACCATGTGATTAAGGCAATTCTATTCATAGGTCTTTGGTGGCCAACCCTTCACATGGATGCCCACACCTATGTGAAGCAGTGTGATATTTGTCAACGAACTCAATATCCAATACGCAAGGATGAGATGCCACTGAAACCCATGATGGGAGGATGTGCATTCTCTAAGTGGGGAATAGACTTTGTTGGTCCTATTAATCCCCCAGTTAAGGGCTCACATGTTGAGTACATTATTGTGGCCACTGACTAAATAACCAAATGGGTAGACGTAAAAGCTACGACAAAGAACGATGCTTAGATGACTGCTAAGTTCTTATTTGAGAACATGTTCACCATATATAGGCTACCAATAGAGCTAGTAAGTGATAGAGGCACACAATTATTTAATGAAGTCATTGAAAACTTTCTCCAAGAATTCTTGGTGATGCATAAGAAGTCTGCCCCCTATCATCCACAAGCTAACAGGCAAGTCGAGAGCACCAATAAGATTCTATGCAATGTATTGACAAAATTGGTTAATAATAAACGCTCTGATTGGGACAAACAGCTACACCATGTTGTTTGGGCATATAGAGTTGCGTATAAAACGATACTCCAAGCCACACCCTTTCAGATGGTGTTTGGCCAAAATGCAGTGCTACCATTGAACTTCTTGATACCTACATTGAAAGTAGTACAAGAGCATGACTGGACAGGCCATGAGCTCTCCTCTAGAATCTTCGATCTTGAACGACTAGGTGAAACAAGATTGAGAGCAGTAGCAGGAATTTATGCAGCCAAGAAAAGACAAAAGGCATATTTTGACACACATGTGAAGGGTAAGGGCTTGAAAGTAGGAGACCTAGTCTTATTCTACACTTTGAAGCAATATGCACAAAAATTAGCGAAGAGAGGCTATGGACCAATGATTATCAATAGGATCTCAACAAGTGGAGCAATTCAACTAGTCACTCTAGAAGGCGACATCCTACCAAGTTACATCAATGGACATAGAGTTAAATTATATCAAGAACCCCTCACAAATGCTAAATCGACTTAACAATGCTAAGAAACGTAAAGAAGAAGAAAAACAAATTCGAGAAGAAGTAAAGGAAGAAGCTTTAGAATGCATTGGATGAATGAAATTATGGAGACAAGGCAGAGATTAGCCTATATCTGACACTCAGGAAGCTCTAAGTTATCACATGGCCATGTGCGAAGCCTCAGGAGAACGTTCCCTTAGGATACTTGATCTACGGCCCTTTGTGACCCTAGAGGTAGGATAAGGAGCGAGTGCAAGGACCAAAAGGGCTTTGATTGAGAACAGCCACTAGTGCAGCCCGACTTTCTTACTGCCAAGAATTGCAATTGAAGGTCAATCCTATCGAGGCATACCTCATAGGATTGGGAGGTGTGGAAACCCCTTGCATGGGTGAGGTGGAACTTCCCCTCTTTATTCAAGAGGTTCTAATGCCAGTCAAAGTGCTAGTGTGTGAAGACGAGGATCTTACCGAACCTGATCTTGTCTTGGGCCAAGACTCGATCTATGATCATGCAATCAACCTCAACCTAAAAAGTGGACTTCTTCAGGCTTGGGTGGGCCAAAACCGCATCACAATTGAGTTAGATAAGCACTCAGGCCACTAGAAAAGACACCAGATCCTAGTCCCTCCAAGAACCCACACGAAGATAACGATGCTATTCTTGTCCAAAGTTCTATGGTGCAAAAGATTGTCATTCTTGATGAAGATGCATAAGTCAATGAGAAGTTCCCTTCTTTTCCAAAGAGATTCCTAGGAAAGCAAGTAGGACAACACATGACAGAGAGGAGGCTGATAATCAAGAAGCATGAGCAGCGACTAGTGCAATATAAAGTACCTCTTCACATGAAGCAGATCTGGATACGCAAGGGTGCCCTCGGCTCTAGAGACATGATCCCAAAGGTGCACCAAACGAGCTACACTATCAAGGATTACAATGAAGGAGTATCCTGTTGGAGTAGGACAATCAACAATTGGTGATTATATAAAGCGTAGAAGTGAAGAGATGAAGAAAAGATTGAAGTCCAACTTCATGAAGTAAAGAGAAGATTCAGATAGTAAAGTTCTTTAAAACATATGTACATTAGCTTTGTAAATACTTCAATATACTTGAAGTAATAACGAATCAATACTCATATGTATATATAGATACGTGTAGATGGTCGTATTAGATGGATGAGATGAAGTATAGATGAATAGATGATGTGTATTGGATGTATCATCCATCAGATGTATGAAGAGTTGAATAGAAAGAATATTCAGAGAATTGCGCGTCGAACTTTTCTCTAATTCTCCTTCTGTGTTTGATTTTATCAGAAATCCTTTTGTACACATCTAAGTCCATAGCTAACATATCTATGGTTAAAGTTTGAGAGTTCAATTGCAAACAAGCTGAGAGAATTTTGTGTAGGAACATCTATATGTGAGAAAGTGTTGAGTGTCTTCTGAAACAGGCGCAGTTTCGATGGTCAAAGAAATGATCAGTTCTTAGTGTACAATGTAAAGTTTTACACAAATGAGGAGTCAAAATCTAAGTTGGAAGGTAAGCCATCTATGGCTAAAATCATTTGCTTAAACGGATTCTAGATTGGGAGAACTATGTGCTAGAAGTTGCAGGTGTCAAACTCGATTCTATAGGAAGGCAGTTTCAGACATAGGTAGATTGTTTGAATCATTTCTCATAATCTACTAAAGATTTTTAAGTGTTTTAACTTGGAGGAGGCGCGCATACTCTAGGGGACACATTCTACAAAGTTTCATTAGAAACTTTACACAAATGATTAATCAATGAGTGATTAATGTGCAGCAGACTTTTTTGTGAAATGACTTTCTTCACAGTTAGCTAATTTCTTGATAGTTTGGTGATTGTCTTCCAAAATTGGTTGAAGTTTAAAGTTATTCTTGATATAGACGTGGTCTAACATCAAGAATATCTTTTTCTTTTGGAGATTAACACTCTCCATCAGTGGTATCAGAGTAGGAAGTATCAAATTGAGGAAAGGAAGACCTCGACTGCTGCAGATATACAAATTTCACATATTGAAGGTTCAAAAGGATAAAGTGTGGAAGAAAGACTGAAGGAAGACACATAAAGGTTATCAAAAGATCAGAAGGAGCAACATTCAAAGCTAAGGTACATTCATTTCTTATAAGGATTAAAGATTTGATAGTACAGGTGAAGCAAGGATGGGAGATAGTCTCCAAATTGAGAAGTTGGATAGAGAGAACTATCCAGCTTGGTCTATGAGAATGGAAGCTCATCGTATGAGCAAAGATCTGATGGGATACATCACAGGAGAGGAAGAAAAGCCAGAGTTCAAAGATCCTAGTGTCCCAACTAGGGAGGAGCTTGCAGATATAAAGATTTGGATGAAGAAGGATGCTCAAGCAAGGAGCATAATCTACATGGCAGTCAATTATTATTTACTTCCTCATATCAGAGGACTTGAAAGTGCAAGTGACATTTGGAATGCTTTGGAAGAGCATTTCCAGAATACAACCAAATCAAGGAAAGCTTCATTATGGGCAGAGTTTACTACCTTCAAGAAGAAGGCTTCACAATCAATATCTGATTATGTGACAAAGATGAAAGACATTGCTAATTCTTTAGGTGCAGTTGATGAAGACATTGAAGAAGATAAGTTGGTAAGACAAATTCTCACAGGGCTAAGAGGAGATGAGAAGTGGAAGCCTTTTATTTTGTCTACAGAACTTTCATTAGATCATTTCACTCCTGATTTGATTCAATTGTTAGGACATATGCTAACTTTTGAGAATGATATCAAAGGAGATGTTGATAAGAGTGCAGGTCATGCAATGTATTCTAAAGACAAGAAGAAAGCTAGCAAACGAAAGCAACAATCAGTTGAAGATGAAGGTACTCCAAGTCGAGCAAACTTCCTAAGAGGAAGAGGAAATGGCAGAAGTAGAGGAAGAGGCAGAAATAACAAAGATAATGTCAGAGCTTGTTGGATATGTGGTAAGACCAATCATCTATCTCATGATTGTTGGCATAATAATCAAAGCAATGGTAATTTTAATGAGAACTTTAATCAAAGAGGAAGAGGTGGCAGATATCAGAGAGGAAATTTCAGAGGTAGATGTGGTAGGAATTCATTTGGAAGAGGTGGAGGAAGAACTTCCAAAATCAATCCTATAATAACACCTACTACAATTATGCATCAGATCAGAAAGAAGATTCAACTCTTGTTATGAATGCAACATGTGAAGCCTCACATGAAGACATAAGAGTATTTTATATTGACTCAGGATGTAGCAATCATCTGAGTGGAAATATTGCTTTGATGACTGACCTAGATCATAAGGCAATCAATCATACAGTTCAAACAAGTGATAATACAAAGCACAAAGTAAAGTCAATTGGTTCAGTTAAATCCAAAGATGAAAGTACTCTCTTGAGTAAGGTTCTGTATGTTCCTATAATTCCAAAGAACTTGATCAGTGTAGGACAAATTGTGGAAAAAGGATATGAGGTAAGGTGCACTAATGATGGAGTTTATGTTGAAGACCCTAGTCAAGGGTATAAACAGATTGTTACAGGAAAGAAGGAAGGAAGGCTCTTCACATTAAAGATACAAGGTAATGTTGGACATGCTATGTTTACATATGGAGAGCAAAAGATGTCTGAATTGGATCTTTGGCATAAAAGACTTGAACACTTTAATGAAAGAGGTATCAAAGAAATGGTTAACAATGGTTCAGTGCTTGGATTGCCTAATGTTGCAGGTCAACACATGACATACAGATGTGAAGCATGTCAGTTAGGTAAGGCTCATAAGCAACCATATAATAAGCATGGTTTTATGTATTCAGAAAGACTTGAATTGGTACATACAAATGTGTGGGGTCCTTCAAAGGACTTCATTATAAATGGTTCAAGATATTATGTCATATATGTTGATGATGCTACTAGGTGGACCACAATCTATGTGATCAAAGACAAATCAGAAGTGTTTAATACATTCAAACACTATCATGCATATGCAGAAAGAATTACAGGACAAAAGTTGAAGAGACTAAGGTCAGATGGAGGGGGAGAGTATTTCTCTAATGAGTTCAGTGATTATTTGTGGAATGCAGGTATAAAGAGAGAGGTTACTTGCAGGTATTCTCCTCAACAAAATGGGGTAGCAGAGAGAAGAAACGAAACTCTTGTTGAGTTTGCAAGATCCATGATGAAGGAGAAAAATTGCCCTAATTATTTGTGGGCTGAGGCTGTAAACACAGCCACATATTTGGTCAACAGGCTACCATGTAAAGCTTTGCAGGGTATGACACCATATGAAGCTTGGTGGGGTAAGAAACCTACCTTGGATCATTGTAAAATATTTGGATGCTTGGCATATGCATATGTGCCATCACAATTGAGGCATAAATTGGAACCTAAAGCAGAGAAGTATGTATTCATTGGTTATGATGACAAGCAGATGGGTTATAGGTTGTGGAGCCCATCCACAAAGCAATTCCTTGTGTCCAAGGATGTTACATTTGATGAGCAAGGTACTTGGTATGCAGGTATACTTAATGTTCATGCAGATGTTGAAGAAGTTGTGAGTCAAAAGAAAGGTAAATCAAAGGTTCAGATATTTGATGGAGGAGAACAATGAAGTACAGGTTGAAATTGAAGAAGTGCCAAGGTTTGATCCAGAATATGATGAACCAGAAACTTCAAGAAGTGGAGAAGTCAGAAGGTCATCTAGGCACGAATGGAAGCCTACAAGGTATAGCTATGATACTTCATTCTTCACTACTAAAGATGATCCTTACATGTTAAAAGCAGATGAAGATCCATCCACATATGATGAAGCCAAAGGAAAGAAGAATTGGGAAAAAGCTATGCAAGAGGAGTATGATGCATTGATGGAAAATGAGACTTGGGATTTGGTTCCTAGACCAAATAGTTAGAAGATCATTGGATGTAAATGGGTCTACAAAACAAAAAGGTTTGCAGATGGAAGTGTATCTAGGTACAAACCCAGGCTTGTTGTAAAGGATATGCACAGACATATGGTGTGGACTATGATGAAACTTATAGTCCTGTTGCAAAGATGACAACCATAAGAACTCTCATAGCAATTGTTGCTTGCAAAGGTTGGAAATTATCTCAATTAGATGTGAAGAATGCATTTTTGAATGGTTTTATTTCAGATGAAGTCTATATGGAACAACCAGATGGTTTCAAAGATCAAGTGTATCCAAATTATGTGTGCAAGCTCAAGAGAGCTTTGTATGGGTTGAAGCATGCCCCAAGGGCATGGAATTATAGGCTTGTAAAGTTCTTGAAGGAACTTGGATTTCAAGCTTCAAAGGCAGATAGTAGCTTGCTAGTCAAAGCAAGTGAGGATGGATTTATTTATGTTTGTATTTATGTTGATGACATAATACTTACAGGAACAGATGACAAAGGTATACACATGATTAAGAAGCAGATGGAGAAAGAATTCAAAATCAGTGATTTGGGAAATTTGTCATTCTTTTTGGAAATGGAGATTTCATCTACTCAACATGGAGTATATGTAACTCAAGAAAGGTATTTGAAAAATTTGCTAATCAAATTTAAAATGGAAGATTGCAGGATAGCACCAACTCCAATGGAAGTGAATCATAGATTGAGTAGATATGGAGGAGAGGAATTCAAAGATATGAAGCTTTATCAGAGTTTGGTGGGTAGCTTGATTTATGCTACATTAACAAGACTTGACTTATCATATGCAGTTGGAGTTCTATCTCAATTCATGCATTGTCCTCGAAAGGAACATTGGATTGCAGGACAAAGAGTACTTAGGTACATCAAGGGCACACTTAAAGAAGGATTGTATTATGGATTTACTTCAGATACAAGAATCAAAATATACAGTGATGCAGATTGGGCAGGTAATTCTGATGATAGAAGATCAACACATGGATATTTGTGTTATGTGGGAGACAAGCTGATTTCTTGGTGCTCCAAGAAGCAACAAACAATTGTTTTATCATCTACAGAAGCAAAATACAAAGGCATGGTAGAAGCTGCAAAGGAAGTAATATGGTTAAACACTCTTATGAAGAGTTTTGATATTGTTCAAAGTACTCCTATCATTTGTGGAGACAATATGAGTTCTTTATATTTGGCAGCAAATCCTGTATTCCATGCTAGAACTAAACATATTGAGATTCAATATCATTTTTTGAGAGAGAAGGTTGTTGATAAAGAAATAGAAGTTATGCATACTCCTACAAAAGATCAACTTGCAGATATGGTGACAAAAAGCTTGGATGGACCAAAGTTGCAAAGTTTTAAAGATATGGCAGGAATAAAGAAGATGCAGGTAATCACAATTGATGATTGAGGGGAAGATTCAGATAGTAAAGTTCTTTAAAACATATGTACATTAGCTTTGTAAATACTTCAATATACTTGAAGTAATAACGAATCAATACTCATATGTATATATAGATATGTGTAGATGGTCGTATTAGATGGATGAGATGAAGTATAGATGAATAGATGATGTGTATTGGATGTATCATCCATCAGATGTATGAAGAGTTGAATAGAAAGAATATTCAGAGAATTGCGCGTCGATCTTTTCTCTAGTTCTCCTTTTGTGTTTGATTTTATCAGAAATCCTTTTGTACACATCTAATTCCATAGCTAATCTATCTATGGTTAAAGTTTGAGAGTTCAATAGCAAACAGGCTGAGAGAATTTTGTGTAGGAACATCTATATGTGAGAAAGTGTTGAGTGTCTTCTGAAACAGGCACAGTTTCGATGGTCAAAGAAATGATTAGTTCTCAGTGCACAGTGTAAAGTTTTACACAAATGAGGAGTCAAAATCTAAGTTGGAAGGTAAGCCATCTATGGCTAAAAGCATTTGCTTAAACGGATTCTAGATTGGGAGAACTATGTGTTAGAAGTTGCAGGTGTCAAAGTCGATTCTACAGGAAGGCAGTTTCAGACATAGGTAGATTGTTTGAAGCATTTCTCATAATCTACTGAAGCTTTTTAAGTTTTTTAACTTGGAGGAGGCGCGCATCCTCTAGGCGACACATTCTACAAAGTTTCATCAGAAACTTTACACAAATGATTAATCAATGAGTGATTAATGTGCAACAAACTTTTCTGTGAAATGACTTTCTTCACAGTTAGCTAATTTCTTGATAGTTTGGTGATTGTCTTCCAAAATTGGTTGAAGTTTAAAGTTATTCTTGATATAGAGGTGGTCTAACATTAAGAATAGCTTGTTCTTTTGGAGATTAACACTCTCCATCATATCCTAGGCATCAATCTAGACATACCATTTCTATTTGGGTCCCAAAGCAATCAATGAAGCCTATCCCAAATGCTAAACAAATATGGGTGCCCAAGACCTGCTTACGAGCTCAAATAGTTTCACCTCCACTCACAAGATTGAATCCACACTCACAGCCATTCTTGGCACAAATCCTAGGGCAAACATCTATGCTCCATACCATTACATCTCCGATCACACCTAGGAATGTCGGGAAATGCGTACCCAAAAAGTCCCAAATCCAACACAATCCAGTCCACAAACCCTTACATGTCATCACCACTAAAAGCTACGATCCCACGATCAAAGTTTGGAGAATTGAACCCTGTATCAAGCCCCCTGACCCAATTGCATCACAAGCAGATACATGTGGAGTACAATGCACATCCAAAGTATGCATCTAGGAGAGTCACTAACCCACTAACCAACATTCACACACATCATGGACACTCCACCCACTAACCCCTAACCACTTTGGGTATCATGTTGGTATTGTGGAGGGAATGTTGGAGAAACAATCACTAACTGGACATATATTTGAAGGTCAAATCTTAGGAAGAAAACCCCATGCCTATGTGAAGGGAAAAATTCACAAATGTATCATATTTGTAAAGTTAGTTCACTTTAGTTCTAGAAGTTTTTAAAAATCACGAGAATACAAAAATCTATATAAGTTAGTTTGTATCAACTGACGCAGAGAGAGAGAGAGAGAGAGAATAGAGAGAAGAAGTAGAAGAAGGAGTTCATTTATACGACTGTGTATAGTCGGGATTCTTAGAGTGAGAAAGCATCTGTAAAACTTCTGAGTTTTCATAGCTATGAGAAAGAACTGAGTAAAGTTCTGTGTATGAGTCTCTCTCCATCATCTCCATAATTACCTACTGTGTGATGAGTTAAAAAGATCAAGTTTTCCAAGCAACTCGATGCCTGGCATCGAATCTCTGTTGATAAGTCTCTGTTGAGAAGTTTTACAGATGCTTTCTCACTCAGAGAATCCCGACTATACACAGTCATATAAATGAACTCCTTCTTCTACTTCTTCTCTCTATTCTCTCTCTCTCTCTCTCTGCGTCAGTTGATACAAACTAACTTATATAGATTTTCGTATTCTCGTGATTTTAAAAAACTTCTAGAACTAAAGTGAACTAACTTTACAAATATGATACATTTGTGAATTTTTTCCTTCACATAGGCATGGGGTTTTCTTCCTAAGATTTGACCTTCAAATATATGTCCAGTTAGTGATTGTTTCTCCAATAGCTCCCCCTCAATCACTTAATTGACATTCCCTGTTTCTTCATATCATCTTCTTTTCTTTTACTCCTGCCATGCTTTTGAATCTGCTGGTCTTCACACCATCCAAGCTCTTTGTCATTATGTCTGCTATCTGATCTTTAGTAGAAATGTACTCCACTTCAATCTCCTTCTCCATTACCTTTTCTCTGAGAAAATGATAATGTATCTCTATGTGCTTTGTCCTTGCATGAAATACTGGATTTGCTGCAAGATAAAGTGAACTCATATTATCTCCATGTATTGTAGGTGTACCTTGATCAATGCCTAAGCTCTTGAACAATGTCTGCATCCATATGACTTCCTTAGCTGCTTCCACAAGTCCGTTGTACTCTGCTTCAGTTGATGATAATGCTACTGTATGTTGTTTCTTTGAACACCAACTTACAAGCTTATCACCAATGTATATCATGTAACCATGAGTTGATCTTTTGTCATCCTGGTTACCTGCCCAATCTGACTCACTATAGGCTCTCAACTTCAAATCTGATGTAAAAGGATAATATAATGCTTCTTTTATAGTTCCTTTGATATATCTGAGAAATCTTTGACCTGCAATCCAATGTGGGTCCTTTGGACAATGCATGAATTGTGACAAAACTCCCACTGCATAACTAAGATCAGGTCTTGTTAGTGTAGCATAAATCAAACTACCCACAAGAGATTGATACAAATGTAGATTGTACCTTCCTCTGTTCTTCTGATAAGTAGACTTGGGTCTGCTTTTGAACTTTGATATCCAAGATCATTGAGATACTTCACCAGTCTATAGTTCCAAGCTCTTGGAGCTTGCTTCAATCCATACAATGCTCTTCTCAACCTGCAAACAAAATTTGGATACCTGGAATCTATAAACCCTTGAGGTTGTTCCATGTATACCTCATCTGATATGTATCCATTCAAGAATGCATTCTTTATATCCAATTGACTTAGGGTCCATCCTTTTGAAGCTGCAATAGCAATGATTGTCCTTATAGTTGACATCTTAGCTACAGGACTCAATGTCTCATCATAATTTACGCCATAGGTTTGGGCATAGCCTTTCACCACCAGTCTAGCTTTGTATCTAACTATACTTCCATCTGCAAGCTTCTTCACTTTATAAACCCATTTATTTCCAATTACTTTCTTACCATTTGGTTTAGGAACAAGTTCCCATGTCTTGTTCTCCTCCAGTGCATTGAAATCTTCCTTCATTGCTTCTTCCCATTGCTTCTTACCTTTAGCTTCATCATAGTTCTGAGGTTCTTCATCATCTTTGACCATATATGCATAGTTCTTCTGAGTTATGTAAGAAGTGTCATAAGAATACCTTTCTGGTTGTCTTCTAGTCCTGCTTGACCTTCTTGGTTCACATTCTTCATATGTGTCTGGATACACCTCTTCATCAAATATAGGAGCTTTTTCATTTCTTCTTGTTAATCCACTTGTGGATGTACTTGCTTGCATATAGTCTTCATCTCTATTTACCTGCACAATTGATTTTCCTTTCTCACATCTTCTTACCTCTTCTTCAAATTCTTCAGCTGTATTACTTTGATCTGCATACCAACTTTTCTGTTCATCAAATGTAACATCTCTAGAAACAATAAATTGTTTGGTTAGAGGATTCCACAATCTGTAACCCATCTGCTTTTCATCATAACCAATGAACACATATTTTTCTGCCTTTGGTTCAAGTTTATGCCTAAGCTGTGATGGCACATAAGCATATGCAATTGATCCAAACACTCTACAATGATCTAGTGTTGGTTTCTTACCCCACCAAGCTCCATATGGAGTCATTCCATTCAGAGCTGCACATGGTAATCTATTCACAAGATATGTGGCTGTATTTACAGCTTCAGCCCAAAGATAATTTGGACAATTCTTCTCCTTCAGCATAGCTCTGGCAAACTCCACCAAAGTCCTGTTTCTTCTTTCTGCTACACCATTTTGTTGTGGTGTATACCTGCAAGTTATTTCTCTCTTAATACCTGCATTCCAAAGATAATCATTGAACTCTTGGGAGAAGTATTCTCCCCCTCCATCAGACCTCAGTCTTTTAAGCTTTTGACCTGTGACTCTCTCTGCATATGCATGAAAATGCTTGAAAGCTCCAAACACTTCTGATCTTTCCTTCAAAACATATAATGTTATCCATCTTGTAGCATCATCAATGAAAAGAACATAGTACCTTGAGCCACTGATAGATCCTTCTTTTGTTGGTCCCCATACATCTGTATGAATAAGCTCTAGTAATCCATCATGTTTGAATCCTTTCTTCTGAAATGGTAACCTGTGTGCTTTACCATTTGACATGCTTCACATTTATAAACCATATGTTGACTTTGCACATTTGGTAATCCTAGTACAGACTGATTAGCAACCATAGCTTTAATTCCTCTTTCATTAAAGTGACCTAATCTCTTATGCCAGAGATCAAGTTCTGTAATCACTCCTTCACCATGTGTGAGCAAAGCTTGACCAATGTTCCCTTGCACTCTTAAAGTAAATAGTCTACCTTCTTTCTTACCAGAGACAATCTGATTATACCCATTCTCTGGATCTTCAACAAATACTCCTTCATTTGTAAACCTGACTTGAAAACCTTTTTCAACTATCTGTCCCACACTAATCAAGTTTTTAGGTATTGTTGGAACATACAAAACATTGGTTAGCAAATCTGTTCCACTCTTGCATTTCACTTTTCCAATTGAATGTACACTATGTCTTGTATTATCACCAGTTTGAACTGTGTGACTAGAAATGCCTTTTTCCAATTCTGACATCAATTCTATGTTTCCTGACAAATGATTAGAACATCCAGAGTCAATGTAAAATACCTTTAGATCTTCTTTATCTGATGTGTTGATTGAGTTCATCATCAATGATGTATGACTTTCATTCTGTGTGTCATTTGCATAGTTGTAGTAGGTGGTGTTGTAGGATTGATTCTGTCCCCAACTTCTTCCTCCACCTCTACCATAGCCTCCTCTTTGACTTTGTCTACCTCTTTGGAAATTACTTTGATATCTTCCACCTCGACCTCTGCTATTGTTGTTTTGATTATGGTTTGATCCTTGTTGGTTGTGCCAACAGTCATGAGCCAAATGATTACTCAATCCACAGATCCAGCAAGCCTTCTTGTTGTTATTTTGATTACCTCTTCCTCTTCCAAAACCTCTTGCTCTTCCTCTGCCAGTGCCTTTACCTCTTGCATAATAAGCTTGAGAACTAGACTCCTCTTCATCCTTTGCTTTACCTTTATCTCCTTTCTTCTTGTTCTTCATGTACATTGCAGAACTTTGTCCTTTATCTCCATCTCCCTTCAAGTCTTGCTCATATGTGAGCATCAAACCAAGCAACTGGTTCAAATCTGGAACATAATGATTTAATGAAAGTTCTGTTGATAAGACAAAAGGTTTCCACATTTCATCCCCTCTCAAACCTGCAAGTAGCTGAGCAATCAATCTGTGATCTTCAACATCTTCATCTATGGATCCAAGACTATCTGCAAGATCCTTCATCTTAGTGACATAATCACTAATGGTTTGACTTGGCTTCTTCTTGAATGTTGTAAACTCTGACCATAGACTTGCTTTCCGTGCTTTACTAGTACTTTGGAAATGATACTCCAATGCATTCCATATATCTTCAGATGATTCCAATCCTCTGATGTGTGGTAGCAAATGATCAGAGATTGTATTGTAGATGTAGGCTTTTGCACTTGCATCCTTCTTCTGCCAATGCTTTAAAGCATCTAGTTCTTCTTTCTTTGGTCCACTTTCATCTTCGAATACTGGCTTCTCTTCTTCACATGTAACATATATCATGAGATCCTTACTCATAAGTAAGGCTTCCATTCTCATTACCCATGCGGGGTAATTATCTCTGTCCAGTTTGTCAATGGAAATATGATCTGCCATAGTTCTTTCCTTCTGTTGCAACCTGTAAGCTTAAAGGATAAAGGATAATACCTTTTGAAGTTCTTTGTGTATGAGGATACTTTTGAAGTAACTTTTTGATGCCTTGTGTCTTCAAATGCTTCACCTTTCAAACTTTAATGGAAAACTTTACAAAACTTCTCGTACCTTTGTCATCTTCTGCTCTCGAGAATCTTTCTGCTCTGATACCACTTGTTGATGTATGAAACACCACAAGAAATGAATTGATGTGACACTAGAACACCTCTATGGTCACCATTAACTCATTGCCACTCCAAACTTTGAGAAATGATAGCCTAAAGTGAGAACTTTGCTTCTACAGAAATTCCTAGTCATCGAAATGACATACCTTCAGTATTTTGCTAATTTCTCCTAGCTCACATATTATTTCTCCATGAAACTTTATAGGCTGAAACTAGAAGAGTAGAACTTTCCAACAAGCTATCATATGCATCAAAGAGATCTATAGAACTCAAGTTATGGCTCTCACAAGATGACCCTATATGACCTTCCAAAACTCGAAATCTTTCCTGTTATAGTAAGAGCGCCTGTTTAAAATTAGAATTCGATGCTTAGCATCGACTTGCAACAAGAATTCGATGCCGAGCATCGACTTGGGATGTTTTTGGCCACTTTTCAGTAGGGATTCGATGCCGGGCATCGACTTCCCGCATAAAACCTTGATCTTTTGGACACCAAAACTATAGGTGATTTCATGCACACTTAGAATATGACTTATCAACTGGAATTCGATGCCAGGCATCGAGTTGCTCCAACAACATCATGTTTTCAAACACTTCAGTACTGAATGAAAAGGATAAATGAAAATATGACTTATCAACAGGGAACACCATAACATCATGTTTCCTATGCAATGCTAATATGCTTCTCTTCTTCCAGCAGATAAGCATCAAGAAATACAAGCAATATCATGGCTGAGACAGCAAGCCCCAACTCACAGTCACGAGTGATTCTAGCAAGATTGAACACGAAAAATCTACCAATTGAAGTGCCACCAACTGAACGACCTGTAGAGCTACGACACCTCCAACAAATACCCATATCGGACCCTCCCATAGGAATAACGGAGAGAGTTCATGCAAACTCTCACTAGCTCAATGGCATGCCAGGGCCCTTAGGAGAGGCTAAGTATATCTGGGAGTCCAAGTGTGAGTATGACAAGGCATGGGTACGGTTTCAATTCTTTTCCAAAGAGTTCGACACTCTTCAGAACACACCAGAACTTCAAAACATATGGCAACGTGCAGGGCTTGCAAAGTACTTTGAGGCGCCCTTACCCAAACAAAATCTTCTATGGTGTTACTGTTTGGTATCAACATTACAGGCGAATGAGGAAAAGAACAAACCAAGAACCTTCATTCTTCCTTCCTTATTGGGCAACAATGAGTTGAAAAAGTTTGAATTTACCTTGGAACTGGTGAGCTTTGCCTTGAACATGCACAGCACGCATGTGCATCCGAGAAGGATGCTTTGATACCTAGTAACATGAAGAATAGGAAATCACAAAAATTAAAAGATATGGCAGCACTCACTCCCAATGTGTCCATCCCTCTCCGTATGTGTATGCAACATTTTGCATTCCCTATTCAAGATAGGTTCACTCAACCCCACAAAAGGATCTGGTTCGATTTTTACTTGATGGAGATCCGTGCACTAACGATGAAGCTTCCTGTATGGACTATGGAGCAAATAAAAGATCATCTAGGAAGCTAGTGGTGAATGGTTGTTCTGCAATCATGCGCATCATCTACAAGTGCTTAGCATACGATGTACCCATTGAACGCACTGTTGGAAAGAATTTATTACTCTTAAATTATTACTAAAATTAAAAGATTAATTGATTGTTATAAGTTTGAATAATTTATGAAATTTTTTACTAATGTTTGATTTTAATTTCTGCAGGACAAGAAGTTTGATGATTAATATCAAGATGGGAAGTATTTATCTAGGTGTTTTCTAATATAATTAAGGGTATAGATGTAAAATCAAAGGTTAGTTAAGGGTTTTTCTATGTTTTGAAAGTAAATGCAAGGGTATTTAAGGGTTAAATGAAGGTTTTGAACATGTTTTATAGGGTTAAAGCTTAATTTCAAGGTTAATTAAAGGTTAATTATTAAATCTAGAGGGTTATGGAAGTTAGAATACTAGTTTATGGGTTAGTTGGGGTTAAAAATCATGGTTTGAAGTTAGTTGAAGGATAAACCTATGGTTAAGAGATTAATTAAGTAGGTTTTAGTCTATAAATGAGTTAATAAATAGGGCAAATATAATAAATGGAACCTTAGCAAATTATTTCAAATTAAAAAATATGTTAATTATTAATTGTTATTATTTTCACTAAGGTTATGGTAACAATTAAATTTATTGATGAGTTTAAATTAATTTATTCTAAAGGTTTGTATTTATTCTAAAGTCATTAAAATAAATAAAAAGGAATTGAAAGGTTGTATTTAAATCTAAAGTCTATGGTCAAGTAAATATTTAATTTGAGTAGTTGTGTGAACTTTTGGGAAAAGAACTAGGAAAAAACCCACACCTAAATTCTTGTTGAGATATGTTCAGTTGAAGAGGAGTAAATGTAGGCTGCATGGATCAGTTATCTTAGGGAAAATGTGGGCTACGGTGGGCTACTCTCATCTATATAAAGAGGGAGTACGTACTCACAAGCTCATGTATTTTTCAGAGGAAATGCAGCCCTGTTGAAGACGAACTGAAGTTTTGAAGTGTGGAAAAGAAATTGCTTAGTTGAAAATCTATTGTTTAGTTTGTATAGGATATCATTTTAAAAACAGTATCTTATAGCTTTGTATAGGAAATCAATCATTAATCTAATTACATTTCATCTTTTATGTCTAAAGAAGATTCATCTAATAATATTTTATTTACCTCCATCTACATTTGAAAGACTATTTCCTAGTTAAATGTAACAGGAATCATTAAAGATAAGGTAGTTAGTGAGGATTTAATCTTACCATCCTATTTAAACGCAGTTGAAAGTTATAGGAACACTTTGCCCTACGGACCTTAGGAAAAATTATACTTGTTCTGCATAGTCACCCTGTGTGCGCCGTTAGCGAACTTGGTCGGGTGATCAAGGCCACGAGTTGACACTAGTTTCATCATAGGCCTAACCTTTATGTTGTCATGTGCCTGCATGGGTTGGTAGACGGGTGGGGTTACTCTGGTCGGGCGATCACAGCCACGAGCTGACGTCGATTTCATGTAGGGCTCACATAGTTTTGTCGTGTGCTATGCCGGGTTGGCAGATAAGTGGAATAAACTTGGCCGGGTGGACAAGTCCAGGAGTCGCACCCAATTTCGGTATAGGCCGATTTGTGAAAAATAAATAAAAAGCTGAGTTGGATGAAGTAATAAAGCAAAAGAAAAATGATATGAAAAAAGCAATGAATAGAGAGTCAGACCATAGGAAATAAAAGTAGGAGGTATATAATTCTATTAATTGATGAAAAAAGTTTTGGTATATGTTGTTATGCAGGATAAGTTACTTATTCCAAGCAAGTTACATGAACAGAAGGACTATGACACTTATGATTTATTCCTATAAATGCTTGTTTAAATGTGGATTCAGAAATATAACATGATATTTATATGACTTATATCTACTTTGTTTTTTTTAAGAAGATTTGTGCTAATCTTTTTAATTGCACAAAGTATGAATGCATGATAAATAAAACTTTGAAAAATTTAAAATTTATTTTCAAAAGAATTTGATATGTTCCACTTGAATCTGCAGGTTGGCCCATCGAGACGATGTGCAGGTTTAGTGGGGGCGGATGTCGGAAAGAATTTATTACTCTTAAAATATTGCTAAAATTAAAAGATTACTTGATTGATATAAGTTTGGTTAAATTATGATAATTTTGACTAATGTTTGATTTTAATTTTTGTAGGATAAGAAGTTTGATGATCAATATCAAGATGGGAAGTATTTATCTAGGTGTTTTCTAATATTATTAAGGGTATAGATGAAAAATCAAGGGTTAGTTAAGGGTTTGTCTATGTTTTGAAAGTAAATGCAAGGGTATTTAAGGGTCAATTATAGGTTTTGAACATGTTTTATAGGGTTCAAGCTTAGTTTCAAGATTAATTAAGGGTTAATTAATGAATCTAGAGGGTTATGGAAGGTTAGAAGATTAGTTTATGGATTAATTGGGGTTAAAAATCATGGTTTGAAGTTAGTTGAAGGATAAACCTATGGTTAAGAGATTAATTAAGTAGGTTTTAGTCTATAAATGAGTTAATAAATAGGGCAAATATAATAAATGGAACATTAGCAAATTATTTCAAATAAAAAAATATGTTAATTATTAATTGTTATTATTTTCACTAAAGTTATGGTCACAATTAAATTTATTGATGAGTTTAAATTAATTTATTCTAAAGGTTTGTATTTATTCTAAAGTGATTAAAATAAATAAAAAGGAATTGAAAGGTTGTATTTAAATCTAAAGTCTATGGTCAAGTAAATATTTAATTTGAGTAGTTGTGTGAATTTTTGGAAAAGAACTAGGAAAAAAACCCACACCTAAATTCTTGTTGAGATATGTTGAGTTGAAGAGGAGTAAATGTAGGCTGCGTGGATCAGTTATCTTAGGGAAAATGTGGGCTATGGTGCTACTCTCATCTATATAAAGAGAGAGTACGTACTCACAAGCTCATGTGATTTTTCAGGTACTCTATTTTTCCTTTGCTCTAGACTATAGTCCTTTGTGCACACATTTCCATGAATGTCCTCTAGCAAGAGGAGAGAGAAAGCCATCTCTCTTGCTTTTGTCATTCATTCATTGTAGAGAAAATTTTTTTGCTTTGGAAAATGGTCGACGCAGAGTCAAGGGGGGCGTTTTGTTTTTCTCCTTCAATTTATTGGCTTCTTTTTCTTTTTCCTTTTTCCCTTCCATTTTTTCTTCTTTCCCTCTTCTTTCTTTATTGTTTTTTATTCATTCATTTAATTTTCCCTTCTCTTTCTCCCTCTCCCTCTCTTTATCTGTCGGCGGCGCAGCAGTGCTGCACGCGTAGCAAAGAGAGAGAGAGAGAGAGAGTATTGACCATAATTATTTTATTTTTATTTTTATTTTATTTTCTTGAATCTTTCTTTTTCTTTTTTAAACTTTTCTCCTTCCCTTCCTCTATCCCTGCAGCCGGCGGACAACGATGCCCGACAATAGGAGAGAGAGAGAGAGAGAGAGAGAGAGAGAGAGAGAGAGAGAGAGAGAGAGAGAGAGAGAGAGAGAGAAAGAGAGAGAAAGAGAGAGAAAGAGAGAGAAAGAGAGAGAAAGAGAGAGAGAGAGAGAGGAGAGAGCGATGTTTTTTTTATTTTTTTTCTTCTTCTTTTTTTTAGTTTTCTTTTTTATTTATTCTTTCCCTCCATCCCTCTCCCTGCAGCCTGTCGGCGGGCGCAGACGGCGCAATAGAGAGAGAGAGAGAGAGAGAGAGAGAGAGAGAGAGAGACTGAGAGAGTTTTTTTCCTTCTTTTTTATTTCTTTTCTTTTTTTTTATGTTTTAAATATTATATGATTTAGATTATATATATATTTTATGTGTTTATTTTTTGATTTATTTATTAATGAGTTATTCTAGAAAAATTTAGGTTTTATAATATGTTTGTGTATAAATATATATGTATTTATGTATGAGAATATATATGTATGTGTGTGCATGACTATTTATATGTGAATATTTATGTCTTAATATATGTATTTGTTTTGATATAAGTATATATATTTAAGTATTTATGTATGTGTGTGTGTTTAATTAATTAGATTGGTTATATATTAAATGTATGAATTGTTATCCTAAAGTTTTTTGTGTGTTCACAGGTTAGCAAACAGAAGGAGCAATTTAGCCTTATTTTCTTCCAAAGAATTCATTATTCCTTCCAACTTCTCTATATCCAAATAATTACCCTATTCTATCTTCACTTATCCTTTCCTTTTCTTACCCTTAATCTAAGCTTCTTCAACCCTTAGCTTGTTAGAAACTTATTAGAAAATGCATTAGATTTAGTGATGTTTGTGCCCATGTTAGAGATAAGTGCATATACCCATGTTAGATGTAAGTGCATATACCCATGTTAGATGTTAGTGCATGTTAAGCATGATTGTTAAATGTTAGGCATGTTAGTTAAGGTAATGCATGTTAAATGTTAAGTGCTGCATGTTAGATGTTAAGTTATGCATGATAGATGTTAGAAATCAGGTAGTGCATGTTAGATATTAGGAAATGCATGTAAATGTTAGATATATGTTAGTGAATGTTATTTATGTAATTGTATGCATAATTAATGCATGTCTATTAGATATTAGTGCTTGCATGTTGTATGTTAATGTATGCATGTTATGCATGCATGTGTGCTAATGCATGTGCATGTATGCATGTGTACGTTAGTGCATGTATGTTATGTTGACATGTTCTTGCATGTATGTATACATGTCATGCATGTTTGCATGTTGCATGTTAGTGCATGTATGTTCATGAATGCTTGCTAGTGCATGTGCATGTATGCATGTTCATTTATGCATGTGCATGTATGCATACGATTTTGTTTTGCAAATCATGATTGTATGTTAGTGCATGTTTTGTATACGTGTTCATTTATGCATGTTAGTATGCATGTATGCATCTGTATGTATGTTCATGTATATGTGTGTTAGTGTAAGTTTATGTATGCATATATGTATGTTAGTGTTTGTGCTTGTATGTTCACGCATGTGTGTATGATAATGCATGTTATGTATGCATGTTCATTTACGCATGTGCATGCATGCATAAGAGTTATGTTAGTGCAATCTTTGTATGCATGTTCATTCATGCATGTGCATGTATGCATGTTCATTTATGTGTATGCATGTTATGTATGCATGTTCATTTATGCATGTTCATTTATGCATGTTCATTTATGTTAATGCACGTATGTTATGTATGCAAGTTCATTTATGTTAGTGTATGTTATGTCATGCATGTATGTTAGTATGCATGTATGCATGTGATGTATGTTAGCATATGTAATATGTATGAATATGTATAAGTGTATGAATCTATGTATATATATGAATTAAAAGATGTATGCTAAAGTAATGTATGAATGAATTATTTTATTGCAATATATATGTTAAAATAAATGAATGTACTTATATATATGTGTGTTTTAGAAAAGTTAGATATCTTATATTAAACTAAGTTTTTTTTTTAATATGTTAAGTTATAAATGAGTGTTAATCTTTTATAAAAGTATACTTATATTTCTCATGTGATTTTTCAGATGACATGAAGCTGTTGAAGACGAACTGAAGATTTGAAGTGTGGAAAGAATTTACTTAGCTGAAAATATATTGTTTAGTTTGTATAGGATATCATTTTATAAACAAGTATCTTATAGCTTTGTATAGGAAAACAATCATTAATCTAGTTTCATTTCATCTTTATGTCTAAAGACGATTCATCTAGTAATATTTTTTTTACCTCCATCTACATTTGAAATACTATTTCCTAATTTAACGTAACAGAAAACATTAAAGAAAAAGTAGTTAGTGAGGAATTAATCTTAGCATCCTATTTAGTCGCAGTTGAAAGATATAGGAACACTTTGCATTATGGACCTTAGGAAAAATTATACTTGTTCTGCATAGTCACCCTGTGTGCACCGTTAGCGAGACGATTGAATTGATCCACCAATTGTCACAATTCGCCACAAATCGCTCCCACAACACTTTAATCTAGTCACAACTACAAATGTTTGAGAGACACAAAACTTCCACACATCAATCCAAGCGCATTAGGGGCTCAATTCCCTATGTCTAGACATGTGAAGTTCTGATGACTCCAGAAGTCTCACCATGAGGGGATGCCACTGTGCCTCCTTTTACCATTCGAATATCCAGATCTGGATCTGAAGGCACATCACAAGCTGCCCCATCGGCTCCTCCCATCCCACCAGAATTTGAATTTGCTACCACTAGAGACGTTGAAGGGATGTCTACCTTTGATTTTGAATCCTTCTTGCAAAATACGCAACTCCCCGATGTAGAATTCTTTTCAGACACAGAAGCATCGGGCACCTCTTCCCAAAGATGGAGGAAATCCACAGAAGGCTGCCACGTACATTGGGATGAGGATCAACAGAGAACTTTATCTCAACAACTAGAATTCCCAGAGGGTGAAGAAGAGGACGAAGAAGAAGTAGGAGAAGCAACCACCGGAGCCCCAGCATATACAGCGGAACTCTGAGGTTGTATCAGATCATGGAGTGAGTGCAGGCACAACAATTACTCACTAAACAGAACAGTAGAATGCTCATGGCTCAGCTCTTGGAAAAAGCTGGAGTTGACTCTGAATACAGTGAAAGTCTCCTATTGATGGTAAAAACATATAGTATAGTGGAAGCAGTCCAATCAGCAATATAGAGGCCTCTTGTTCAATATGATCCAAGAAGATTCCAAACAAGACCATGATCAGCCAAAAACATTCAAATTCCCATTACCATTGTGGAAGAACCTACTATCACATCTGAACCAATCAAGACAACCTCCCAAGCAGCTGAAACTCCTAGCCATGAACCAACATCCACCCATGAAGAGTTAACAGAGCCACTACCACCAACAACCCCCACCATCACCTCCTTGAATAGAAGCTAACGATGTCACCTCGACCACTAACCCTACAGAACAAAATTTCATCTTCCGTAGTCCCACGTCTAGTTCCACCTTGTTTTCCTCCTTTGACAACCCAATATATCATGTCACCACCATTATAACTGAATCCTTCATGGAGCCTTCCATAGGACAACTAGCATCCATGCCCTCTATCATAGGCCATCTTGACACTAGATCCACAATTCTTGGATTCCCTGTCACCATGCCTCCTTTCATGACCTTTTTGCCTCCAGGCTCTCACTTCCCACACCCCAACCCACTTGTCCTTCAACCTGTCCATGAATTCCTTTCTAGAATGTTTCGAACCACCAACCAACCCTCTCGTCGATCCCATTCCAAACATCCACACCACACTTATTCACCACGATCACACACACACACAACCTACCATTCCAATGTACTGGTAGACACCACACTCACATCCACTCTTGACAATATGGACATTTCACCACCCATAGTACCTCCCCCTCCCCCCCCACTTCCACCATCCCCCATCCCTCCTCCACCAATTTCACGTGCACACACATCTCCAGTAGACACAACATTTACACTTTCCATTCCCCAATTCCCTCCCCTTGCATCTTCCACTGTACAAACTACACCTTCATCTATAGGTAATGCATTTGACACCATGTTCTCGTGCATGTCACAATTAAGGATAGAAAACAATCAGCTCTAGAAACATAACCAACGATTACAAGAGCACTCTGAAGCGCTACAACATCGTCTCGCTACACTAGAAGAGGATAAGGCCAGCCTCCAAACACAGTTTGAGACCTTACAGGAGGCTCATGGCATGTTGGAAACACAATTACATAATATAGATCAAGAAGCGATCCAAGGGGTGGAAATCCATTTACGAACGTAGATGGAATGCAACTCAAAACTCCAACGCAATATGGTGCTATTAAAACGACACCTTGTAGTGGCTCAAGAGGAAAATCGACGTCTGCAACTCCAAAACCAAGAGAAGTTAGAGGCAGTAATTGAGAACAGACCCGGGGCACCCATCAATCCATCAAAATTTCAAGTCGTGACCCCGAAAAACATCAAAATTATACTTGAAGACTATGCTACTCTACTCAAGGCACATGACCAGTTATCAAAGGAATTGGATCAACTAAAGAAGCAATGACAAAAGGACATGACAGCTATCCCCCAAGCCACAGCCTCAACCTCGTCGCTTATCACTGACTCAAAAGCCCTACAAGAACTCCAAAAACAAGTCACATATTTGCAAGCACAACTACTCCAGTACGAAAGGCCACCATCCCCACCTGAGGCTCCCACAGATGAAGAAACATTATCCATTCCTATGGAACAAACATTTGAAGAAGACTATGAACCACAACCCATTCTAGGGAGGATGACAAATAATGGAAGGCCAAAACACATTTGAAGCGCCATGACCCTCGTGGTTAAAACAGGTGGAAGAAATTGGGTGTTCTCATGAAGATCGCACTGTGGTGCAAAATCAAGCCATGCGCATCATCAAAGAAACCATCTTACAATCCAGTTACTTCACAAACTTGGCACCTAGATGTCTCATCATATCATCAAAACTCAAATACTGGCCCTATTATGTCATTCTTGCAGATTACAATGCAGAAATATAGAGTCACAGGGAAGATTTCCTCCTTCGTGACCCAGTTTCAACCTGAGGACCTCCCCCCAGATGCACAGATAGGCAAGATCTATCAACCGACATGGCGGCAAAAGCTTTTAGAAACATACCTTGAAATGCTGCGTACATGGAACCACATGCCTCTACATCTAATTTACAATCCATGCTACGGTCCAGTTCTACGACATAGATCATGGAAAGCATTCAATATTAAAGTGCATAACAATGCATAGTGCAAGGAATGGCCCAACTATCCATACATAGCGCCACCACAGGGACCACCATCAATAGCTTACATGATGGCGACCATCCGACACTGGATGCCTCGATTGAAGCCCATGCTAGATGTTGCGGCACAAATGATGTTGAAAATCTTGGATATAATGCAAGTTGTCCTCAAGACCTTCCTTAATACACAAGCACCCCAAGTGGCTCTACTGAGCTTCACCAACAGCAAGTACAACATAGTCTAAGACATGAGCACCACCCCAAGCATTCGAGTTTCCTATGCTTGACATGCACGAATCAAGAACCTCCCAACATGTTATAAACAGACTTTCAAAGACATGTTCAAAACAAGATTTTGGGAATATCACTCGGAAGTGTTTGCACCTAAGCTCACACACTTGCTCCATCTATTTGCATGCGAACAAGCCATGTACTCAGAGTACTACACTACGTCGCAACCAAATATCCCAGGTGCCATCAATCGGGATGCATTGCAAGCTAATTTGACATGAGGGTTACGACTAGGCGAGCATGAGCTGGCCACTAATGTCCTCCAGTACTATATCGACCACCCTACTAATCAGAGGTTTATGAGGGGCGACAGACGCTAGAGAGGGGGGAGTGTTGGCATACAAGCTATAAGAAGAGCATACAGGCACCAAAGAGCAGTCAAGCACAATCCGCCAATGAGGCCTAATCATTTTTTTCTAAACTTACTTCCAATTAAGAGTGATTTCATCACTACAAAAACACTGTAAATACCATTTTTGATAGAATAGACTCCATTTTCTTCAAGCCGAGGAGTCCTCAAGCTTGAGCAGTATTAGAGTTAGCTACATACCAATTTTCGTAATTTTTAGATTTCGTTTGAGCCCTCAAATAAGCTCTAGAACCTAATTTTTAACTAGGCTGAATACTATGTCTGGGCAGGGCCAAAGCTAGTCAAAAAACTATAAAAAGAGCTAGATCTCATTTTTGAGGGAAGATTGTTAATGATTTGAGCTTGTGTTAGAGACTTTTTGACTAATGCAAAGAACTCCATTATTCCTCTCCTTGTTCTTGCCTTGTGTGCGCATGTGTGTGTATGTGTGTGCATGTTTGTGTGCTTCTCACTCATGCACTTGTGCCATCACTTGTTCATAGTCTTCATACTAGTCCTCATGTCTCCATGGATTGACAATTATGAGGTGGATCTCCTTAGGTTGGTACTTGCCATTGTGCTAGAGTGACAATCCCCTCAAATGAAGCAATCAAACAAGATAACCAATAACAAAAGAACAATGAGTAACCTGTCAGTACTTGTCACTGATCCAACCAAAGATAATGGCAAATACATATGCCAAAAGCTGATAGCAATGCACACCAATACAATGGTGATGCACCTCCCACTCAAGAATGAACCCTACAAGATAGTCCAACCTATCACAAATAACCTATGACCAAGTCCAAGTGAATGGAGATAAGCAATGATCCAAACTTATCTCACAAACATAAAGGATCTACTAGAGTACTCTTCTATCATAAAAGCCAACAAAATTTTGATAGCATCTCCTCTATAAAATGGACTCTAAACCAAAATAACCATGTGGGAATCACCATCCACATATGCCAAGAATCACACTAGCAAATAAGATATCAAATCAATGACCATATGTTAATAGAATAGCCGATAGGGGTGACAAAAGGATGTGCAACTGGGGCTCCAATTTGGATCATGTACCTGCAAAGAAAAACAAGGATACAAGTAGCAACCAAGATCCAAAATCAACTCTCATAAAATTATATGCAACTGGCAAGTAAATCCATAATCAAGTGGCATAAATGAGATAAACAACACAATGCCACTATACATCCATTGACAATGCTATAATCAAACTCATGATGACATAAACCTCAAAAAAATGTATACCACAATGTCATCTCACATGATAAACACGTGACAAGATCATGCTTTACTCTCATACAGAGGAGCTACCATAGTGATCATACATGGATAATGCCTTCAAGCTTTAAAAATAAGAGCTCGCACACCAAAGAATCTCTCTCGAAGAAGTTCCACAACAAAATGAACCTCCAAAAGCAATTAGGGTTCTTGTGGTGAAAATAAGATGATCTGTGTTTTGTTGTCTTAGAGATGATAACCTCTGGCGTTTTGGCCTCCAAATGCACTATCACAGTGCTTATGCAAGCTATTTCATTTTTTTGTGCCAAAGATATATACATGTTTTGGTTCGCCAGTATAAGCATCTCGAAGTCTGCTACAAGTTTAGTAGAACTTGTCAGGGTAGTTCTATTTAGCTTTTTCAGATACAATCATTTTTTTGCATCAGGGTATTTTAGTTAGTGGCCATGGCTGAAAGTAGTGATGTATTTCATATGTTGGTTGTTGAGGATAAGTTGGATGGTATGAATTACCCATTGTGGGCTTATATGATGCGTCATGTATTGGTCACAAAAGTACTATGGAATATTATGCAGGGTGTTGAAAACATCCTATTACACCTGTAAATACAAGTACTGAAGCTTATGCAGATGGCGGCAAAGATGGTGATATTCTACAGATTCCTATTTATGCTACGGTTTCTAGTGGATGGCAGAGATGCTTAGGCACATGCATTGATAACCTTGTCTATCGAATGTGCCATTATTCCTCACATTCGCTCTTGTAGAATAGCTAAGGATGCTTGGGATACACTTACCACATTGTACGAGGCTAGGAATGAGGCTTGTGTTGCTTACCTCCAAAAATAGTTGGAGAGTGAGCATATGAATGAAGGTGATTCTATGGATAGTTTTCTAACGAAGATCAAAGATTTGAAGGAACATTTAATTTCTACTAATGAAGTCTTGCTTGATAACTCACTGTGTAGACTATTCTGAATGGTCTTCCCGATTCATAAAAGAGTTTTGCTTCTACTTTTCACTTGATGATGAAAGGCAATCCAAATACCTTAACGTTTGAGGAGTTAGTGTATGTTCTGTTGTAGAAAGATCAATCTAGGCAGAACAAGTCCATTATGCATGTTGCTGATCAAGCTTTCCTAGCTAGTCAGAAGGGCAAAGGTAAATGGAGCTCTTCTATTAGTAAGCAGAAATCTGCTAATTCTACACAATCAAAGAAGGATGATAGAGATGACAAGAAAACAAAAAAGCAAAAATTATTTTGCAAGTAGTGTAAAGCAAATGATCATATCATAAAGAATTGTCCAAAACTGGCTACAAAAGAGGCTAAGAAAAAAGAGACTGGAATGGTTGTTGTAGAGACCTCTACACTGAAAACAGAGTCTACTAATCTAGTGCAGAATGAAGAATGGGCATTTAATACTGTTTGTAGTTTTGACCCATCTTCTCGTGAACAATGTATATCTGCAGTAGACTCAGATGTTTGGTACTTTGATAGTGGGGCAACCAAACATATTACCTCGCAGCGCAATTTCTTCACTTCACTCGAGCCTACCCCTACAGGGAATACTATCACATGCACCAATAACTCCTCTTATCTTGTCATGGGAATTGGTAAGATCATTGTGACTACTATTCACGGTAGTTCTTTTACATTGTTAGATGCTTTATTTGTGCCAAGGATCAAGAAGAATATGTTATCAGTTTTGGCTTTAGCCAAGATTTGGCTTGGTTGTGAAATTTGTTGATGATAGATGTACAGTTCATGATTTGTCAAATGGCAAAATGATTATTGCTTCTAGCATTTTATGTCATGGGCTGTATAACCTCATAGACTATGAAAAGTCTGTGAATGACTCAGCATGTGCAGTACATGATTCTTAGGCTATGTCAAATGCAAAGCTTTGGCATGCATGCTTTGGTCATTTGAATTTTGCTAGTTTGCTACACCTGCGGAAATCTCAAATGGTGTCCTCTTTGCCCAAACTTGAGGCACCTGGTAAACATGTCTGTAAATGTGGTTTAGTTCGAGCTACAGAAATTGCAACTTGTTCACAATGATGTCTATGGTCCTATGCTGAAACCCTCTTTTGGAAACTATATTTACTTTGTGACTTTCATTGATGATTTTTCCAAGCATGCATGGGTATATCCATTGAGAGAAAAGTTTGAAGTGTTTATGTGCTTCAAACAGTTTTTGGTTTTTGCCAAAAATCTATCAGTATGTAAAATGGACACCCTCTGTTCTGATCGAGGGAGGGGGGGCGATATACGTCTTCTGACTTTAATGCATTTCTGGCTGAATGTGGGATAAAACATCAGTGTATAGTGTTGTATACACCTCAACAGAATGGAGTTGCTAAACAGAAGAACAGGTCACTCATGGAGATGGTGAGGTGTATGGTCATGAGTCAGGCTTTACCACATAGTTTCTGGCTTGAGGCTATAATATATGCAGCATATGTACTTAATAGGTGATGAACGCGAATCACGTTTAGCTTTGGCATTCAATTATGTTGTAAATAAAGCATCATTCTAAACCATCAAGTACTTATATCGTGAAGCAAGAGGATAATTTTAGAGATTTATCCATTAACTACTCTAGGTGATAATTCCATTCTAGTTTCTCACATTGCAAAAACCTATTTTGAAGTAGGTGACATCTTTCTTTGTGTCGTAAAGCATCATTCTGAACCATCAAATACTTATATCGTGAAGCAAGAGGATAATTTTAGAGATTTATCCATTAACTACTCTAGATGCTTCTCACATGACTTGCAAAGATCTATTTTGAAGGAGATGACATCTTTCTTTGTGCCTTAGTACACTTGACAAGTGCTACATTGAGTACACGATATGTGTTACACGATAGCTTCAAGGAATTAATACCTTCTTACATATGCATTAATGATGGAATGCCATTCAAGAATTTGTAGGAGTGCTAATTATATAATTAGTTTGAACTTTTTGCATTAAACATTTTAAACTTTGTAATGTCTATGATAGAGAATTCATGAATTCGTAAAGTCTTTCTTTAAATGTCTCTTCCATTTTTATGGATTTTTGAAGTTTAGTAAATATATCTTCATATCATCGAGTTGGTGGCCAATAAGTTGGTGGCTGAATGGTTAATTAAAGCATGGAGCAACATGGAAGTCTCTTAGGCCAAACTGATGTTTAAAAACAAGAGCTCTCTTAGGTTGGTGGGTCTTCCAGACTCGAAGGGTCAAATCAACTAGAAGCAAGCAGTTATGGGTGAAGCGATAGGTTGTAATTCGTAAAGCCTTTCTTTAAGTGTCTCTTCCATTTTTATGGGTTTTTTAAGTTTAGCAAAATTATCTACATATAATCGAGTTGGTGTAGATCTCTTCCGTTCTCATGCCTTTCTTTTTTTTTTAAAGTTACTTCGATCATCTCGTGCCTTTATTATTCCTATTAGAGTTTATCAAGGTGATCTACATATAATCGAGTTGCAGGAAATCACCATTTGCCGTGTACGTGAAATGGCCTCGCCGGCACCTGCACTTGTGCGTCTACCATCCGTGCAGTTTGCTGGTGCACCGGCACAGATCAATAATTCTGAAGACGGCAAAGTCAGTAACTCGGCGGAGGATGGAGATGTGGATGTGGATGTGGCTGCTCCATTGGCAGGCGACATTCAGCTCTCAGCTGAAGAATACGCCCACGCAGCCCTTGAGCGCCTTTTTTCTTCACCTCTCTTCTCCTCGGTAGTGTCTGGGCTGTTTCATGTGCATTAGACTTGATGGATCTCTGCATGCATTACGTGGGTCTCTTTTTCACCTCTATCCCTTCAGATGGCCCATGAATTATGCATTCATTTCAAGTGATCTTTCACGCATTTACACGATAACAATTCATATTCTTTCTTAATCCCATATTATACCATTGTGAAGTACTGGCATTCACATGTATAAGTCTGTAGGATCTAATTGAGTAGTGCTCTTTTTCTTTTTTTAGGCATGCGTTGTTAATACTTATTGGATTTCAAATCAGCTCATAGTTTGCATTTTGCGCGTAGCTTTTTATACAGCAACTCGGTTACAGCTTAACCCGATTGGTTAGGCATGTGTAAATATCTCAAAACGTGTGATTATGGTTTTAACTTATTATTGGATTCGTGGACATCTCGGAAGACTTTCTGGAAAATTAATGTCTCATTGGATACATATCAATGACAATCTTTCAATTTTGTGGACTGCAAACAGAATGAAAATAGGGGATCTCTTAGTGAAGAAGAACAATTAAAAGCTGATTTACATCTCACAGCAGGTGACTTAACATTTGGAGATGACGTGAAAAGGTTTGTGCCCTTGCTTTGTTATCTCATGTGTTGTATCACGTTCTTAAAGGACCATATTGTTGAATGGTTGTGAGAGAAGATGAAGCATGTATAGATATGGAATCCATGCAGGAAATGCTATTGTAGAACATGCAGCTTGGTTAAAGTTGAAACTTTACCGTAGAAGACTTGAGTGCAAATTCTCATATGCTTTCTATCTCCTATATTTAATGAATGTCTTATAGAGCTCCTTTTCCATTCCCTCTTGTTTGGTTGCATCAATTACATTCCAATTACCTTGCTTGTTACTTCATTTCAACTTGATATGATTTTCCGGAAACAACTTGATACCTAACCTCCCTCATCGCTTCTCTTATGTTTTCGATTATCAAGTGACGACATCCCATTGGAAGGGCTTCAAGAGGAGCTTGAGAAGTTTCAAAGTCAGCAAGTGAGCTATATTATTGTCTTTAAAGAAGTTTTATTCAAGGTTTTTTGTATTTTCATGTAGGCCTAAACATGAGTTAATTTATTTTAGGTGGTTGCAAGCATCCTTGGAAAAGGAAGTGAATTGCGTGAGTATGCTCGTGATGTAGAAGAGAAGCTAAGGCAAGTGGAGCTTGAATCAATTCAGGTAAACCCTTAAGAAATAATTCAAGACATTTATAGTGTGTGATGGGGGGGGGGGTCAATGATTGGAGAAAAGAGTGGTGGTAACTTTAAGGAGGTATAATTGGCTTTGTTTATGTTTTTTTTTTGGAATTGCTTGATAATATGAGATTTGATAGATTTGAAGCTTTTGTTCGCAAAAATTGACACTCATGAAACTCAAAGTATTATAGAATGAGCATGTTAAAGCAAGTGTAGAGTCTCATCAAATGACATGAAGTGGATATGAGGTATAACACATTGGAGGATCCGGTGTGTGTGGCTTTATCCTCTAACATGAACGTAGTTGCACTTTCATATTTGGAATTGTATTCATGATTGGTTTCAATATATCATTTCCATTTGTATTAAAAATAATATGATTAGTATTAAAAGACTCCTCAAGAATGTGTGCTCCATTTGATTTCACCTCTTATAATGCATGTATAAGGTGCACTCTCTGATTTGAGAGAGTAAAAAAATTGAATTACTTGTTGAAACAATTTGTGTGCTTGCTTTTGAAGTTGAGATAACATTTCTTTTTTTCAAAACAAGCTTTAAATTATAAACAAAGAAAAATTTCAAGAAGATTATGGGGGATTACAAAGAAGGTTGATAACTTTTTCGTCCCCTTTGTGGGGAACCCATTTGCATTTTAGCTTGTTGTATTCTATAATAGACACCCTGAGCCTTGAGGTGCCTAAATGGGGGAAACTTCCTACAATCTCCGATCCTTCTTCATAAACATCCTATGGACTTCTCAATAGACCACTCTTTGGGTTGCTTGCCAAAGTTGATTATGCGTCTTTCCTTCTAGATCTTTTCGAAGTGCTTCGCCCCTAATGATAGTCCACATAGCAGAGGAGCACCGGATCACTTCTCCAAGAAGAGATTGCTTCTAGTTAACTTGTTTTGGCAATAAAAGGAGCTTGCTGAGACATCATCAGGTTGGCATGCTCCTAGGACAAGATTAGAAAAGGTGTCTCATGTCTTCCCTACCACTCTTGCAACGCTTGCACCAAGGAGCACCACAAATTCTGTTGGCTTTGACATTGGTCCACATCCCCCTATGCGGAATCTACCACATTGACACTGCTCTCTCATTTTCGATATGTGGCTGCCATAAATCCTTGAACTTGAACTCACATATGATCCATGTCGAGCTCACACACTTCTTGCTAAGAGAGTGATGAAAGTCCATGTTTCTTTTGATTCTTGGGATATCGCCCATCTTGTTGCAACCATAGTTATTTTTGGACTCGTATGGAAAAAATACCGTACTTCCATAACCGTATGCGTATGGTTGGAGTATGAAATTTATCGTAAATCAAATTTTTCTCTTCTCTCATTGACTCCAATTGAGGACAAATCCATAGCAATTTCATATTGTTTTTATGCAAATTCACTCTCATATACTCTCCTCCATTATACCCATACATATATAATACACCCTAAGCTATAGTAGCCAACTAATTCTTATCTTTAATATTATATTATGGTATATATAATACTTCAAATTTTCAATATTTT
>CM035410.1:80844238-80849238 GCA_020310875.1 Ceratopteris richardii
GGAGGTGGTACAAAAGTTGGACCACGGCATCCAAGAGGGATGCTCATCAAAAACCATACTAATTTAGGTTAGGGTCTCTTAGATCTTTTTCTCAAAAGTTGCGGGTCTAGGTTGCCTGGCAAATGATGTCAAATTAGAGGTAAGTTATTGTACAATTGTCTTGTCTTAATGGAACTTCTAGACCTTCACTACTATCTTTGGAATGGTTTTATGGAGATTGGAACTAAGCTAGGAAAGGTGCTCTATGACCCACCTTTTGGTGTTCCCATTAGAAATAGAACATGCATGTCATAGGATGTACGAAAGCCATTCCATGACCCCTTGGCCATCGATCATGATGGCATGGGTGAGGATGTTTTGTACTTCAATTGATAGAACCTTATAGGTTCTCCTTTTTGTTATGAGAAATCGGGGTGCTTTGAAAAATGCTTGATCATGTAAGAAAACCAGGTGAAGATGATATCTTCCTTTTCCGGTAGTAAATTGATGGTGGAACAAGGAAAAAAATTTTGGAAAAGAGAAGGTTGTGTAGAGACCAAAAAATATCATATCCAATGATTAGGTAGGACATGTGGAAACAAGCAATAAGAGTTTAAAGCAATTACAGAAAGCTCACATAGTTTTGAGATTGCTTAGAATGTGCTATATAACAATGCAACTCAGCCTATCTCTAGGATCCTAGGGCAAAATCAAATTGAAAGGCTAACTAATGGAGATGGGGCTTAGAACAAAAATAAAGTAGAAGATAGTTTTGCATTAGGTAAATGAAGAAAAGATTGGCATCTTGTATGTTTAAGAGCATAAATTGCTTCGTGAAGTGTTGGAAGTAGGTTGGCCTACACATGTTCACAAGATCTTCTGCACACCAGAAACCTTGTACACATATATACTTGAATCAAAGAATTGTTAGAAGTGAGGTAGGTTCAGTAATAATTCACATGCAGTGTTGCATACGCAACGTGTTGTGAACGTTCGCAACTTTCGCAATGCAACTCCACGTTGCATACACGTTCACAACGTGTTGCTAATCTTGCAAAAAAGTTTCCTTTCCAAAAGTTCAAAAATGGTCCACAAGGGTCTTTTAAGTCTTAACCCTTGCAACTTATGAACAAAAAATTGGTGATCAAACAAGAAAACCAATGCCTCAATGAGGAATAAAATGCAAGGAGATAAAGAGAGTATACAATGTCCCACTTACCATATGATCATTCCAACATCATGTACCATATCATATATATGTATGTGCTTATGTAATATGTATGTATGTATGTACGACATGTGTAATCTTTGATGTATATTCCTATTTTTGTATGTTTACCCAAAGATATGTTTATTTAGTTAGCAATGTATGTACTTATGTATCTATCTATATATGCATGTATGTATGTATGATGTTATTCCTAAAATTTATTGAAAGGTATGTGTATTTACTTACGTATGTATCTAATATATATGTTTCTATTCTTGTAGTATGTACCTACTATCATCTATGTACATAATGTGTGCATGTATGTATCATGTATGTATGCATCTGTGTTGTGTATATATGTTATATGTATACACTATGTATATATGTACATAAAAATGTATGTATTATGTTACTCATATGTATGTAGTATATATTTACTACTACATATGTAATATAATATAATCCATGTATGTATGTATGTATGTATGTATGTATGTATGTATCTATGTACATGACAAGACACATCGACGACCTATATATTTGATATGAACATTGTACAAATCTTAAAATGTCTTGTTTTCATGCCTTTTCTATGATGCTTAAGCATAAATAGGAAGATTTTTATACCAAGGATATCTAGAATTTAAATAAAATCTAAAATAAAAATTGATATGTACGCAACTTTATCGCAACTTGGGGTTAGCAACCCGTTGCCTACGACGTTGCCATCCCGTTGCTAATCACTATGTTCACAAGATCTTTCCAACACTCAAAAACATGAGCGCGCACACATACCTTGAACCAAATAAGATAGATGAATGATTACAAAAATAGACAAGAAACAAGAGAAATGGAACGAATAGCTAAAGGCTACTCTAAATGAAATAATAACTATACAATGTGTGTAATATAGAAATTTCAAATAATAGGTTGGATGTAACAAGGCTTCCAGGTGCAAGTGTAAGAGAGAAGTGTGCCTAAGAGCTATAAGAAAGTGAATGTGTCCTTGAATTAGAAAAATAATAGGACTGTTTATGAGAGAAACAGCCTTTGTGCTGGAATTAGGGCAAAAATCTGCAACCCTAACAGAAATTTAGGTATCCTTCTCTGTAATAAGCAGCCACAAAGCTTCTCCTCTTGATGTAGTAGGTAATAAAACTTGGTATTGCAGCAAGACTTGAAGAATAACTGAAAATACAGCAACTACTTACAATATTCAATATGCACACACTTGAAAGTGTGTAAAGAAGAAGAGGGCAGCAGCAAATCACCAAAAATCAGCTTCAATAGCAGCTCCATAACCTCCTAGGGCAGCACTTCCACCTAGAGTCACTAGAGAAGTGACGAAGTGATTTTCTTGTGTGCCCTTAGTGGTTGTTTATACGGACATAAGCCGCTCTTAGGTGAGATTTCTGAAAAGCTAATGGAAAAGCTTTAAAAAAGGTATTATGGTAAGTTTTGTACAAAATTGGTTCTTTTTAATTAAAAATTTTGCGGACTCAGTTTTTTATGATAAAAGCACCTAATTTTCAGAGGCCACTTAGCTGTCATTGATGTGCATGAGAAGCTCTAGAAGATGGTGAAATTAAGATCTGGTTTTTGGAGGGTTTTTTGGTCACAAATGGCAAAGTCTTGTATACCATTAGATAGCTATTCCAAAAATGCAAAAAATGTTTTTGATGATTTTGGCCATTTTAGAACATTAGGGTTTGCTAGAAATTTCGGATAATGACCTAGTAAAAATATCTTCCAAGTTCTCACTTGTAGGAACATAGATAAGCTCAATGTGCTTCTTAAATACTTTCTCTCGAATATAATGATAATTGTTGGAAAAGCAACCTTCCACAAGAGCGTTGTACATATTTTAAGGAAAAATTCAGAGAATTATTAGTGTTTGAAAAATTCAGTCAATGGTGGTCAAATCAGATCAAAATATGGTCTAAATGGTCAATTTTTGCAGGGATTTTTTTTTTTTTCAATTTCAGATTTTGAAAGTACTCTTCATGAGTTACAAGTTGGTATACAACACTCAAGTACGTAAGCAAGGTTGGAGGGTCAAAACTTAAGCCCTAATAGCGGGTTTGTAGGAAATGCAACCTTCTACAAAAAGGATTGCACATTTATTCTCAGTTTTGGTTAGTTTTAGACAAAGGCAACCATGGTCGAATCAAGGTCAAAGATGGTCCAAATTGGTGAAAGCATCACACTAGCCATGTTTTATCCATCTTGTAATATACCATCTCTCCCTAACTCAACTCTAGGGTTTTGGAGAATTTTGTAAGTACTTTTGCATTTGTGTATCAATTTTTTGGAGCTATTTGGCTCCTTTGTTGATATTGTGTACATTGTCTCTATTTTCTCTCTCTATTCTCTCTAGACTATGTCTCTCTCTCTCTCTCTCTATTAATTGCGAGCTTTAAAAACCAACAATTGGTATAGAGCAAGTGTATTTTTGAGGATTTTGAGAATATTTTAAGAGACTTTTCTTGAGCAGATTACTTGCTTAAGTGAGTGATATGGCAATGAACTCCATGGTCGTGGTTGATAGATTCAAGAATGATATTTCACACTTGGCAAACAAAGCTACAATATTATCTCATGATCACTGATCTTTGGGAATCGGGATGAAGTTGAAGCCGAAGTTAGAATGCTTGAGCATGAGGGTATTGGTTTATATAAAATAGCTTCACAAGACCATCATATGAATCAAGCTCAACAAGCTCAAAGTGCTACCTCCTCCTCCTCCTCCTCCTCCTCCTCCTCATCATCATCATTATCATCAAGTGGATGTGGAAGTACCCAAGCAGGAGGGACTACTTAAGCAAGAGGAGTTCCTATTTTACGAGCAGATCTAGGACCAAGTGAAGAAACTATATCAAGGAACATAAAATTTTTTTCAACAATAGGTATGAACCTTAGTAATGAGTTTATCCATCATCTTATAGACATCATCAGTGAAGGAGAAGCATAGATAAAGTTAGAAGCACTAGATTGTGCCCTTTGATTAGATTGGACAAGATTTTGAAAATATGCTTCTCATTACGAGATCACTCACATAGGGGAAATAATACAAGAATATAGAAGTGGTATAAGAAGTCTCATAACCCGAGATTGATAGGTATGGATAACTTGACTAGACAAGATACAAGAGATCCCACAATTTGGGATCGTAGGTATGAAATAAGATAATTGGCTCTCTGCCCAATGGCAAAAGCATAAGACTCGATGGCCTTAGTAATGATTTTTTCAAGGCATTCAAACATGTGCCGATGCTCCCGCTTCGTTTGGTTTGGAAGGAAGCGCCTAGATTTGGGCAATGTACTCCTTCGAAGGAGATGAAGTAGATATGAGAAATAACTGGATACGAAATTATAAGAGCACGAGATTAGATGTCCAAAAACTAGACTTTAGAGCCCTAGAACAAGGAGCAAGACAAGAATTGGAACTAGAACTTGGAAAGTACTTGGAGATCGAGACTCCTTGAGATCCCAAGATTGTTATTGTAAAGATTGAGGATTAGGGTAGATTCGGTTCGTGCTGAGTTCACCTTGTAAGTTTTTTTCGGTTCTTTCCATTCGGTTCGGGTTTGGTTCTTAAGGTTCTTGCCTGTTAAGGTTTAGGTTGTTATTCTTAAAATTGTGCATAAGGATTTTCGAAAACTTAAACGTACATGTGTTATATTCACGTCTAGGTTCTTTGATGTTTTCATGTCTCCATATGTACATGTATTATAAATCAATTAATATACAATTATTATATTTATATGGTTGCATATAATTTTGATCGATGAACCTTATCTTCGAGGTTCTTC